>PVIU01024371.1:0-25610 GCA_004026605.1 Ondatra zibethicus
ATAGGTCCTGGTGTCATTGTTTGTGGGTTCTCCATCTGCCAACTTTCGCCGCCACATTCAGAGAGTCTGGTTTGATCATATGCTCATTCAGTCCCAGTCCAGGTGGATTGGTGCGCTCCCATTAGTTCAGGCACACTGTCTCAGTAGGTGGACCAGCCCCTCACGGTCCTAACTTCCTAACTCATCTTCTCCCACCTTCACATCAGAGCAATGGATTGAGCCCCCAAGGTGCAGGTGAAGAGCAGAAGGTGGGAGCATTTCAATCTTAATGCAAACAACTTGAATGGTGAGTTCTATCACATCTTCTCCATGTTTTGATTTATTATATCATCTCCTACCAAATTACATGATCAATCGTGTAATTCTTTATGTGCATAGCTATTCATAAAACTAGAAAATTATTCAGATGACTTTTATGGTGTACCTTTTTTCACTGAATATTCTTCCCAGAATATTATTCTCTATGCAGTTGTAAGAGATGTTGCAGTTCTTGTCATGGATAAATTGAAATCTCAGTGTCATAGTACAACAGAATTATCAATGATAAAGTATATTAAGAGGTCACTTGTTTGTTTCCCAGCTGCCTATCAGCTCAGACCCAAAATAAACACACAGAAATTGTACTAATTAAATTACTGCCCGGCCTGGCCTATTAGCTCTAGCTTCTTATTGGCTAGCTCTTATATATTAATTTAACCCATCTCCATTAATCTGTGTATCACCATAAGGGTATGGCTTACCAGGTAAAGTTCGAGCATCTGTCTCCCATGGGGCTACATGGCTTCTCCCTGATTCTGCCTCCTTTGTCCCAGCATTCAGTTTAGTTTTCTCTGCCTATCTCTGCTCTACCCTATCACAGGTCCAATACAGCTTCTTTCTTAACCAGTTCCATTCACAGAATACAGAGGGGAATCCCACATTACCTCCCCATTTCTGTCTAAATGAGAAGGAAGGTTTTAATTTTAACATAGTAAAATTACATATAACAAAAGTTATCAAGCAAGAATTACAGTAATTAAATTTATATCTACTTTATTTTTATCATAACTAAATACAAATATAATTATAACCATTCTTCAACTCCATCAAAGAATCCAGAAGGATATATAATTATCTAAGTAAACAGGAAGTACACTGTAAGCAACTTCCAAAACTCTAGGATTGACAGAGAGATCTCACTGTCTAGACAATCACCCAAAGTTCTTATGTACCATTGGGGCATCCATTATCAGCCTATAGGCCCCTAGCTATAGCAGACTTTTCCATTAAGTAGAAAATTTCAAAGACAGTTCCACCTATTTTGGCAGTTTGTCAGTCACTTTCTTCTGTAGAATGTCTTGCAGACTCTTCCATGAAGCAGGAACCCTGAAGGACCATCTCACCTTTAGGCAAGTTCAGCCATCATTTCTCTGTGGGTCCTGCATTTCCAATTCACACAGAATACCGTCAAGTAGTCCAGTCAAGAGCAGATTTTGCCCAAATGGATAGCAAAGTCCATAAGAAGCATCCTCGATGCCCGTCTTCCTCTTAATTGGTGCTGCCAGGAACAAATGAGTAGGTACAAATGAGTGAACAGTGGACTGAATTTTCTATTGACTTGAGGAAGCATTAAACATGCCATCTTCTTGCCATATTATTGTAGAATATTATTTTAAAGTATGTTTCTTTTGTTTATGTTGTATTTGGTTAATTCTGTGAATGTGTGTTATTGTACCTGTCTAAAACACATGATGGTCTTATAAAGAGCTGAACAATCAATAGCAAGGCAGGAAAAAGAATAGGCAGGGCTGGCAGGCAGAGAGAATAAATAGAAGGAGAAATCTTGGAGGAGCAGTAAGAAATATCAAGGAATAAGACAGGAAAGAGGAGGACTTCAGGAACTAACCACCCAACTACACAGCCAGACACAGAGTAAGAAGAAAAGAAAAGGTATATAGGAATAGAAAAGGAAAAAGTCCAGATGCAAAAGGTAGATTGGATAATTTAGGTTAAAATAAGCTGACAAGAAATGAGCAAGCTAAAGCTGGGCATTTATAATTAAATAAGCCTCCATATGTGATTTAATTGGGAGCTGGGTGGCAGTACCCCAGAAGAGAAAAGAAAACAAGCAACAACACCATATTCCAGCCCTCTTCTTTGACACACATAGAAAGTTAGCTGACAGAGTTCAAATTATTCCAGAAGGTTGTGTATATGTCCTAAATCCTTTAACAAGTAGTCAGTAATGTTGAATTGAGATGCTGTATTAGAAAGCCATCCCAGTGTGCGTGATAGTCTACAGTTTCATCCCACTTAAAAACTACTGTATAATGGCTGGAGAGATGGCTCAGCCATTACAGGAGAAGATCTCTCCCAAACCTTTCAAAATTTTTATGGCTTCTTGTGTAAATTTTTGTTATGTGAGATGCTCTAAGTCATTAGTAATGAAAATAATGCCTGATAACTTGAGTGGGTTTCTTGTCAATATGTACATTTCTCCCTCTGAAAAAGTAGATTCCAGTGAAACAGAAGCTTGTTTATTGCTTTAACACTCAATGGGTGTGCATCTTTCTAAATTTTTTAATTTTCCTGTTAATGCTATATGTTTATTTTCTTTGTAGTTTTTCTTTAAATTTTACCTTCCACTAAGTAGAGGAAGGCATGATCAGTGACTATAATTGTACTCCACTAGGTAAATTGGTCCTAGGAAGGACCTGGGTAATTACTCTGTCTTTAATGAGTTATACATGATCTGGACTCCTAAGGGATGCAGGGCCCCGAAGGCCAAGGAATGTCCACAGGTGGATTTGAGTAGTGATGGGCAGATAGATGATGAGTAGAGAGGCCACTAGTTACAGTGTCTGCAAATAAAATAAAGGGGAGCAGGATCTTGAACCAGAAACTTTGACTCAGTATCATTAGGTCTGGGTACATTCAGAAAAATGAGCTGGTGTCTTGCTGTCAACCCACATAAATTTCCAGTATCATACAGGACATTTTTCAGGTATGATAACATTTGTCTTTTCACTTTCTCACAAGAATTTATCCCACCGTGAATGTTTTATCATCATCATATAACCACTTTCATTTTGATAGCTTCATTACAATTACTCATTATGCAATTTTCTCTCAATACCACACCATTTCAACATGAGAGTAGTAGTATCTGTGAGATAGAGTTCATTGCTCTAGTGCTGAATGGTTTACTATACTTTCCACTGTGGGGTCTTAGAAAACTCTGAACAATGCCCTACCCAAGATGATGATCTATTTTATCTGTACAAGTTCACAAATCTGTGTTTTAGTGGTAACATCTCTTATTTCTTCTAAATGCAGTCTATCAAGGAAGACATTAGTATCTTAATATCATCTAGGTGCTCACGTAAAATAAGATCTCTATTATCAAAATCAGTTCTTCTACAGAATCAAAGATAATACACAGGTATACCAATCATTTGAAATATATCCCTTGGTATTTTTCTGTGCTGTTTAATCTGAAAATGGTGGGTTTCACATCTAAAGAAGGCATGAAGTCACAACCTCCATTAGCCTATTATTGGTAACAGTTGATGGTTATTTCTCTGGATTGTGACCTATGTACGCATGCTTCCAAAAACAAAGGTATTGTTTGTTTATAAAAGAAGCAGAAATTGGGGATAGTGACACATAACTGTAATCCCAGGTGTTTGGGAAAGAATCAGAGGTGTTGTTTGTTTGAGGCCAGTCTTGGATACCTAAGGTGCTTATCTCTTTAAATGGTGGGTGATTTTTTTCCCCACATGTTTTTCTTTGCCAGGGTAATCTACAAAGTCTAAGTGTACAAACTTTCAATTCAGCTGCATTAAACACTATCAGTCTGTGAAGATATATGCAGTCAGACTTCACTGTAGCATTCCAAAGAAAGTTGCTTAGATACCTTTATGTTTCTCCTGTTTTATCAGTTTTGAAACATGTAATAGCTTCATTAGTCAGTGCTATTTAGAATCCCAGAATGATTTGTGTGTGTGTTTATATGTGTGTGCACATACATGTGACTTTGACACTGACTACATAGATTAGCATCTGATAAGGTGAACATTTGAAAACTCTCTAGAATATTGGGGCCTCTGAGAAGAGTGGAGATTATAGACTTCTATCTAAGGCAAAAATACAAAAGTTTTTTGCAGTGTGTTGTCCTCTTCCCCTAATTCTTTTATCTGACTGAACTGACTGAATGAAGCTCATGTTATGAAATTTTGGTTGTTTTGCATAAAATCTGCAGGTTTTAATGATATTTATGGAATATCTTATTACCACCTAGAATTTTTCCAAAATTGATATTGGTGTCTAACCCACCTGAGGTGTAAATCAAATGATCATGCCTTTCAATTGAAGTGGGGAATTTTATAACATTTAAATTGAAGAAAGCTGTATCAATTTGGGCACCAGGCAACAAACGTTTACCAAATAAAGTCATAAATCACAACAGGTATTGGCCCTAATTAGAGATTATGTAAAATTGTAAATAACCAAATAGAATTATGTCATATAAGACCTCTACTGCATGTAGATTAGAATTTATGTGATGGAAGCGTAAAGCAGTGATTAAAATAATAAATGCATTGGATACAAATAGAATGATATGAGACATGGCTGAAGGTCTTACTTAGTGTGAGGAGATGGTAAATTTAGCTGTGTAGGTGATGAGCATTATATTTACATACAAATGAGGATGAAACAAATGATGGGGAGAAGAGGGAAGGAAGTGATAGTAAAGTAGACAAGCAACTCTAAAATGGGGAAGGGGAAGAGTTTTAACCCAAGCATTTGTTAAGAGACAAAAGCAAGTGTCACTGTGAGACAATATGGTGAAATACCACTGGCACACGTGAGATAATAAAACAGTGTTTGTGTCCCTGATAGAAGCTTTTTGTTATCCTCAGAGCAACATTGGTAATGTGAAGAATGAATCAGACAATAGTTGATTGAACACCTCTGTTAGAATGCATAAATGAAGCATGCTAAAGAAGAAAAGCATCAAGAGACATAAGAACATGGACATGAATTGAATTTGCTTCTGTGTTCCAGTAAAGACAAAAGGTGATCCTGATAATTGAATATAATCACTAATAGAAGGTGATGGATGAAATAGAAAGATAATAAAGGGGAGACTCTGCATAGTTTGTAATACTAGTTCAAGATAGTGAAAAATGAATGGATCAACATTCAGAGATTTCTGATTCAAACCTGAATTTCTTTCACTATACAATGGGAAAATAGAAAGGTAGGAGAATGTGGAATTCTCTGGAAGACAGCAAAGTGAAAACATGAATTTTATTTGGGGCTTTTGAGCTGCTGATAGCTGTAATACATGCAGTGGGAAGAAGATTATTAGTGAATAGTGGAACAGAAATTTGTATGGTACAGATACATATACATCTGAGATTTAAATGGTAATCTAAGTCATTGGAGTATGTGTTTTTCTTGAAACACACACACACACATATAATATTATGATGACAAAGTTTAACAAATTTTACAGTAACATCAATATACAAAATACAGCAAATTACAAATGAACAAACAATAGTTGAACAGGCAGTAGGAGAGAGAAGCAGTAGAAAATGCATATATCTCTCTTGAAAAGGATGGGAGATAGAATCATGTTAAGAAGAACTTGGAAAAAATCAAGGATAACTG
Source organism: Ondatra zibethicus (assembly GCA_004026605.1). NCBI lineage: Eukaryota > Metazoa > Chordata > Mammalia > Rodentia > Cricetidae > Ondatra > Ondatra zibethicus. The sequence continues at coordinate 5,659 of PVIU01024371.1, forward strand.
TAATAATTACAGTCATTAGGAGATTGAGGATATAGTCACTCTAATCATCATCAGATCTGTTTTTGTACAAAATGTATCTTAAATATATGTTCATTTTGTTTTTAATTTAAAAGGATCCTAATATTTCCTCGTTAGGATACCGGATAATAAAATGATAATGAAAAACCAAACTGTCATCTCTCACTTCATCCTCTGGGGCCTATCCATCCCCCCAGAGCACCAGCACCTGTTCTATGCCCTGTTCCTGGCCATGTACCTCACCACCGTCCTGGGGAACCTCATCATCATCATCCTCATTCACCTGGATTCCCATCTTCATACACCTATGTACTTCTTTCTCAGTAATTTGTCCTTTTCTGACTTCTGCTTTTCCTCTGTCACAATGCCCGAATTGCTGAAGAACATGCAAAGCCAAGATCCGTCCATCTCCTATGTAGGTTGCCTGACACAAATGTACTTTTTCATGTTTTTTGCAAACATGGAAAACTTTCTACTTGTGGTCATGGCCTATGACCGCTATGTGGCCATCTGCTTCCCACTTCATTACACCAGCATCATAAGCACCAAGCTCTGTGTGTGTATGGTAGTGTTGTGCTGGGTATGTACCATGTTGTATTCCATCTTGCACACCCTACTCTTGACTAGATTGTCATTCTGTGAGGATAACATAATCCCCCACTTTTTTTGTGACACATCTGCCCTGCTCAAGTTGGCCTGCTCTGACATTTTTATTAATGAACTAATGATATTTATCTTGGGAGGGCCAATTGTTGTCATACCATTCTTACTGATCATTGTGTCTTATGTAAAAATTGTCTGTTCCATCTTAAAAGTTTCATCTGCTCAGGTGATCCACAAGGTTTTTTCTACCTGTGGCTCCCACCTGTCTGTGGTCTCACTGTTCTATGGGACAATTATTGGTCTCTACTTATGTCCATCAGCTAATAACTCCACTGTGAAGGAGATTGTCATGACCATGATGTACACAGTGGTGACTCCCATGCTGAACCCCTTCATCTACAGCCTCAGGAACAGAGACATAAAAGAAGCCCTGATAAGAATCCTTTGCAGGAAGAAAATCTGTTTATAACAGCAACACTGAGATTTTTACTTAAATTCCTCTAGTAAATACACTGAGAATAATATTAAAAATGTATCCCTACAATTGTATCCACATAAAAGAACATACTCTATAATAATTTCATTTGCAAAAGGCAGTTTTGTAAAGTAATTCAGTTGGTGGGTACTGCCCATTTGTTTCTGGCTTGCTCAGACCCAAAATAATTACACAGAAACTATATTATTTGAAACATTGCTTGGCAAATAGCTTAAGCTTATATCTTAAATTAACCAATCTCTATTAATCTGTGCATCACCTACCATGTCCTATAGGCAGGGTTTCCATCCAGTGTCTGTCCCTAGCAGTGACTACATGGCATCTCACTGACTCTGCCTTCTTTCCTCCTCTATCTACTTGGAATTCCTTCCCTCTTCTATTCTACTAAGCCACTGACCAGAACAGTTTTATTCATTAACCAATAAGAGCAACACATACAGAAGGAATCCAACACCATTTCCCCATTTTCTGTACAAATGAAAAGGAAGGTTTTAACTTTAACATAGTAAAAGTACATATAACAAAATAGGTATCAAGTAAGAATTACAGTTACAATATTTATATATACTTTATTCTTTATCATAACTAAAGAAAACTATAATTATAATTGTCTATTCTTCAACTCCATTGAAGATCCCAAAAGAATATAATATTATATAAGTTAACAGGAAATGCATGAGGTAAGTACAGAGAGACATTTCATTGTATACGCTGCCAAGCTAAACCTGTAAATATAATTTAAAGTTATCTTCAAAATTTGGGTCTAAGGATATGTTGCTTTGTAAAAGAGATCCTATTTCATTTGGATGGCTATAGAGACAGAGACCCACATTCACATCAGAACAAAGGACTGAGCTCCCAAGGTCCAGTTGAAGAGCAGAAGGTGGGAGAAGATGAGCAAGGAAGTTAGGACCATGAGGGGCTGGACCACCCACTGAGACAGTTTGCCTGAACTAATGGGAGCTCACCAAATCCAGCTGGACTGGGACTGAATGAGCATATGATCAAACCGAACTCTCTGAATGTGGCTGCCAATGGGGGAAGAATGAGAAGCCATCAACAATGACACTAGGACCTATCTCTTCTAGATGTATTATCTTTTTGGGAACCTAGTCTATTTGGATGCACACCTTCCTGGGCCGGGATGGAGGGGGGAAGGCCTTGGACTTCCCACAGGGCAGGGTACCATGCCCTCTTTTAAGGAAACAGAGGGAGGAAGGGGGTGGGAGGAGTAGGAGTGGACTGGGAGAAGGGGAGTAAATGTAAACTTTTTTTGAATGGAAAGAAATAAAAGAGTATGAAAAAAAGAGGTTCTACTTTTGTTTTCAGAGAGGATGAGAACCTCTGAATTCCTTCCAGACTCATGTGGTTTGATGGACTAAGGCCCCCAATAGATCTCCATGAATCCCTAAAAAGAAAGTATTTTACCAACAAAGATCAGGAAGTAATTTAGAGAGAACTATGCCAAAATTCCTTAAATGATTGTTTATAAATGTTTCTTTACATTTAAAGGGTGATAGGATATAGAGATGAATGACTTACAGGGGTATGGATCTTTGATTATAGATACAAATCTAAGGTCAATTTTGTTATATGTTTATTTTGCTCTTAATTATGGTATTGTGTTTGTGCAGCTCATTTAAAAATGTAATGTATAATTAAGAAATATAGGTTAATAGATAATCATCTAAAATAGTCAAGTTTATAGTAATATAAGTTAGAGTTTCTAGATGTACAGAGATGTATTTCAGACAGATAGATATTCTTCAAACCTTTTAAAGACTACAGAATATGGCATTTAAAATGTTTTAATAACTTAGGACTTTTCATGACAATGAGACACATTTGCTCCTGGCAATATCAATTATTTCAAGAGAATGATGGGCTTCAAAGAGGCTCCTTATATTGTTGGTTAGCCATTTGGGCCAGAAACTGCTCTTACTTGGGCTGTTTGATGTTTTGCTGTATGAACTGCACATGCAGGACCCACAGAAAAATGACTGCTGAACTTGCCTAAAGGTGAGACAGTATTTTGGGGTACCTGTTTCATGCAAGAGTCTCCCAGACATTCTTCAGGACACAGAAGAAAGTAACTGATAAACTGCTAATATAGGCAGAACTGTCTTGAAAATTTCCTGCTTCATGGAAAAGTCTGGAAAATACTTTGGGTGTATAGACTGAAGATGGGTAACACAACCTTATTAAGAACTTTTGGTGACCGCCCAGGTAGCAAGATGTCTCTGTCAATTCTAGAGTTTTAAAAGTTGCTTACAATGCACTTAAGATTAACTTAGGTAATATTATATCCTTCTGGGTTCTTTGATGGAGTTAAAGAGTAGATAATTATAGCTTTTCTTTGTTATAACAAAAGATAAAGTTGACATAAATATTGTAACTGTAATTATTACTTGATACTTGTTTTGTTATATGTAATTTTGCTATGTTAAAGTTAAAACCTTCCTTTTTGTTAGAGGAAGGCCACTAGTTTGGTTCTCAGCTGCTCAGCCCCAAAATAATCACACAGACACTGTATTATTTAAACACTGCTTGGACAATTACCTAAGTGTATTGCTTGCCAGCTCTTACATCTAGAATTAATCCATCTTTATTATTTTATATTTTACCATGAGGCTCATGGCCTACTGGCTAGGTTCTGGCATCTGTCTCCAACAGGGCTACATGACTTCTGACTCCTTCCTTTTTGTTCGTATTTTCAGCATACAGAGGGGAATCCCACATAACCTCCCCTTTTCTCTTTAAATATAAAAGGAAGGTTTTAACTTTAATATAGTAAAATTACATATAACAAAACAGGTATCAAGCAAGGATTATAGTTACAATATTTATATGTTCTTTATTTTTTATCAAGACTAAGGAAAACATAGCTATCACTATAAAATTTTCAACTTCATAAAAGACTCCAGAAGGATATAATATTACCTAGGTAAACAATAAGTTCATTGTAAACAACTTCCAAAACTCTAGAATTGATAGAGACATCTTGCTGCCTGGACAGTCACCCAAAGTTCTTTTGTACCATTGAAGCATCCATCTTTAGCCTACAGGCCCATAGTACCTGGCACACTTTTCCATGAAGCAGGAAATTTCAAAGACAGGTCTGCCTATATTGGCAGTTTGCCAGTCACTTTATTCTGGATACTTCAGAATATCTAGCAGACTCTTTCATGAAGCAAGAACTCTGAAGGATCATCTCATCTTTAGGCAAGTTCAACAGTCATTTTTCTGTGGGTCCTGCAAGTCCAGTTCATCAAGCAGTCAGGTAAAGAGAAGTTTCTTGCCCAAATGGATAAACAACTCCATAAGAAGCCTCTTAGATGCCCATCTTCTTCTTGAAGTATTGATGCTGACAGCAGATGTGTCTCATTGTCATGAAAAGTCCTGTTATTAAAACAAAATAACTACCATATTCCATAGTTTTTGAAAGGTTTTAATACCTATCTATCTAAAAAACCTCTCTGTACATCTAGAAAATCAAACTAACATGACTATAAGCTTGACTATTATAGATGATTATCTATTAACCTATATTTCTTAAGTATACATTACATTTTTAAATAAGCTGTACAAATACCTTAATCAAAATCAGAAACATATATGCACTCTATAACAAAAGTTACCTTAAATTTGTATCAATAAATCAAGATCCATACCAATGCAAACCTCTATAGCATATCCCCATTTAAATATAAAGAAAGATTTATAAACGGTATTTGGGAATATGGGTGTAGTTTTTCTCCAAACTGTTTAGGCCATTTTGCTGTAGGAGATCCTATAACCAGTAGCCCTTAAGTTACCCGCACACTGGGTTGTTGTCTCTTATACTATCTATGCCAATGTAATGTATGCATCCAGCCTCTTTTCCAGATGCAGGATTCGGTTGCTGTTCTCTGTTCCAGCAGAGGATATTGATTTGTGAGTCTACTGCAAAATAAATACCCATCTATTATTCTCAATTCTGAGCTAGTGTGGGATTTCTTTTAAGTGTACTTCTTCATCTGGTGCCCATGTGGATTTGGACTCCACACCTACTAGGTGGACAGCCTAAAGGCATAGACAGTCAATGGCCCAGAAAGATACCCTACCCTGCCCACTTGGGTGCTTTTACCTAAGTGGTTTTTTGTAGAACCCCCACCACAGCAGAGCTTACTGTGTGTGGCAAACTGGAAATTTCCCAAGCACATGCATGACTGCAGCACTCCCTGATGCAGTTCCCTGGTGAGGTTCCTTGCCACATGGCGACTTGTGCAGCTTCTAGTTTGTGCTGTCTGCCCATGAGTTCTGGGTTTCTTGCTCTGTGTATGAAATTAATTTAATTGCTTTTAATTTGTCAAGCAAAGCATATTTCAGTATTTAACCAGTACCAAGGTGGGATACTAAAGCGGCTCAGGTCCATTCCTGTTGCAACTGTTGGCATTGCTGCTAGTCACGATTCTGCAACCACAACATCTGCTGGACAATAAAGATTATTATACTTAAAATAATTTGCTGGATCTCATAACAGGTAATTAATCAATCAATAGAGAAGACTACCTTAATATTGAAACTTTTAGTAACTGTTTTGCTAATATTATGGATTGTATTCTGTGAGGCTTGTTTGGTTATGGTGATACTTCAACGTATTGGATATTGGGACTCAGTTTTTCTTCATATTATATCATTAAGAAAAAATGCAGCACTTTTAGGAATGACACAGTCTTTACAGACTAATAATGAACAGCCAGATGACAGAATTAATACCATTAAAAATCAAAAGTTACCTGAAAAAATTAATATTGTTAAAAATGGTAATATTAATTTGACAGACAAAATTGAATCCATATCTAAGGGTACTGAGAAATTATCTGAAAGAATTCATACTGTTGAATTTGACAATCAAAATTGTTAAAAAGTTATGATAGATTAGCAGATAGAGTATTTCTCCAGAATGGCAATCTGCACACTATCCAAATAATGTCCAAGGATGAGATGTTATTTTTAAAGGAAAAATTTCAGAACTTGGAATCACATGTGCATAATGAGGAGCAGAGGCTTGGTACCTCAATGAAATCATTAGAAATATATACAGGCCAGGAGATTCAGGCTTTACAAAAGACAATAGTAAAAAGATTTGAAATGATTTATGAAATTATTGGAGCTTATGAACAGAAAAGAAGGCACAAGGACAGGATTCAACATTGCCAGTAGCTGTCAGAGATGACTTACCCAGGGCTTTAGCATCCTACCTGTAATCTACTCTGACAAAGTACCAAGTTCTCAAGGCCCAAAAGAATCCAAAGAAGGTAGATGGATACCTTTAGGAATTAATGATCTAAAATAAATTAATCAAGCTGTCATAACTTATGGCTTGCATTCTGCATTTGCTAGGGAGATGATAAAGACATGGGCTTCTAGCATTAAAGTGACACCACATGACTTGATTCAGTTAGTTTCTACAGTCCAAGATGATGGACCTCAATTGATGTTTAAATGTTATTCCACGAAAGAGGCTAAAAGTTTGGAACACCAGGGAAAAGAAAAAGGACTTGAGATTTCCAAGATCAAATTCTTGGTGAGGACATTTATGCTGACACACAGGGTCAAGCTCTTTATAATGAACAAATCTTGTCCCTATGCAACAAAGCAGTCTTAAATGCTTGGGACAGAATTCAAGAGCCAGAAAAGTGAATTGAATCATATACCAGGGTTAAACAGGGCCAGAGAGAACCCTTTAGTGACTCTTTACAAAGATTAAGTCTGTACAAATAGGAATAACAGACCCAGATGTTTGGCGAGTACTTATTGAATCTCTGGCTTTTGAAAATGAAACTAAGAATGCAAAAAGATACTTGGGCCTTTAAAGGTTAGATCAGCACCTATGGATGAATGGATCCTGCATACAATGAACATTGAGACATTTGACTATAATACTAAATCTTGGGTAGAAGAAGCAATTTCCAAAGGAATGAGGACATATCAAAATGCCAAATATTTGAATTGTGGTAGAATAGGACATCTGAGAAGGGATTGTAGCCAAGGAATTCTTAGGAACAATATCTCCTCTGGTAATCACAAGAATAGGAGGACTCTGCCTTCAGATATATGAAAAAGGTGTGGCAAAGGCCAAAATTGGACCAATAAATGCAGATCAACAAAAGACAGACAAGGCATCCTGATACCATTGGGGAACTCTTTGAGGGGCCTCTTTCAGGTCCCCAAGACAAAAGTGGTCCAGTCATTCTCACCACAGTGGAGGAAATATCTCACCAGGATAATTAAATATACAGAGCTTTCTGTAAAAGATCATACAGTTCTGGATGATGTAATAAACATTGAGGATAAATCAAAAATTCTGACAGGAAATAGGAAATGTATATTCTGGCAGACTTCTATAAATGACCAAAGACCAAATCTAAGAGTGCATATAAATGGCATTGAAATTGTTGGTTTGATTGACATGGGTACAGACATGAGTATCATTACTCCAGAATCTTGGCACCCAAATTGGCCTCTTCAAGAAGCAGATGTTCAATTCCTAGGAGTTGGAACCATATCTCAAATTAAACAAAGCACAAGATGGGTTGACTGAATAGGGCCAGAAAATCTAATCGAGAAAATTGGTCATACGTGGCTAATATTGCAGTGAATTTATGGGGTTGTGACCTGCTACAACAATGGAATACCCAAATTAACATTCCTGCAGTCCCAGAAACTCATATTTCTGGGAAGGATATAATAAGGTACTATACACAAAGATCACCAGTCATTCAGGCTTTACAAGAACACAAAGCAATTAGCAAGCCTTTAGTGGTACCAATGACTCTACCTTTAAAATGGTTAACTGAGAAACCAATATGGGTTAATCAGTGGCCTCTAACTGAAGAAAGCTGCAGGCCTTAAAACAGTTGGTACAAGAGCAACTAGATGCTCACCATATTAAAGAACCAACCAGCCCATGGAATTCTCCTGTATTTGTTGTTAAAAAGAAATCTGAAAAATGGAGAATGGTGACAGATCTAAGAGCATTCGATAAGTTAATTCAACCTATGGGCCCTCTACAATCTGGAACTCCTCTGCCTTCTGTATTACCAAAAGGATGGTCTGTTATAGTTATTGATTTAAAAGATTGTTTCTTCACTATAGCTTTACTAGAAAAGGACAGAGAAAATTTTGCCCTCACAGTGCCTACCAATAATAATTCTCAACCTTCTATGAAATACCAGTGGACCATCCTTCCACAGAGAATGCTCAATAGTCTGACCCTATGCCAATACTTTTTATGTCAGCCATTGTAAAAAATATCCTAAATCTATAATTTACCATCACAAGGATGACACTTTGCTATCTAATTAAACATAGATACTTTAGAAAAAAATGTTTAAAGAAGTAAAGAAGTTTTGCCAAAATGGATATTACAAATTACTCCTGAAAAAGTTACAGAGAGGTGATTCTGTCAATTACCTAGGTTATAAAATAGCTTTACAGAAATTTAGAACACAAAAGGTACGAATTAGCAGAGTTTGGTTGCAGACTCTTAATGACTTTCAAAGATTGTTAGGAGACATTTCCAGTCTACAACCAGCTTTTGGGATAACACCTGATCTAATAATTTATTTAAACAAAACCTTAGATGGTGATAAAGACTTGAATATTCCCAGAAAATTAACAGCTGAAGCATAAAAGGAATTCACAATTGTTGAGGAGAATTTACAGGAGGCTCATGTCGATAGGGAGAATCCAAATTTTAATTATATATTAGTCATATTTTCTTTCAGAATTTCTCCTACAGCAATTTTAATGCAGAGGAACAATATTATCTTAAAATGGTTCTTTTTAGCACATAAACCAAGTAAAAAATTAAAAACATTTGGCGAAAAAGTTTCTGAACTAATTTTAAATGCTAAATTCAGACTTTGTTAATTAGCAGGTATAGACCCAGCAGAGATTATAGTGCCTTTTACTACTGACAAAATAAAAAGTTATGGGAAGACAATGAACTATGGAAAAGAGCTTGTGCTAATTTTTGGGAGAAATTATTAGCAATTATCCCAAAAGTGATAGACTTAACTTTATAAAGAGAACTTCTTAGATTGTACATGATGTTCCAATAACTGAAGCCCATATATTTTGTACTGATGCAAATAAATTAGATAAGGCAGGTTACAAACCAGAAGAATTACATAAGGTAGAACAAAGCCCTTGTAATTCTGTCCAGAAGGCAGAATTATATGCTATTCTCATGGTTCTAAGGGATTTTTAAAGAATCTCTTAATATAGTTACTGATCTAAAATATGCAGAAAGAGTTGTTTTACATATGTCCAATGATAAATGACATAAATGCTCTTGTACACTATTAAAAATTGTCACTCATAATTATTTAATAAAATGCTTATTGGGCAGTAGCCAGGCAGTAAGTTGGGGAAAACAGAATAAGAGAATTCTGGGAAGAGGAAAAGCAGCCAAACACAGAAGAAACAAGATGAGAATGCCTCACTAATACAAGGTACCAAGCCATGTAGCTAACATAGACAAGAATTATGGGTTATTTTAATCATAAGATCTAGTTGATAATAATCCTGAGCCATAAATCAAGCTGTGTTGTAATTAATATAGTTTATGTGTGATTATTTGGGTCTGGTTGGCTTAAGAAATGAAAGCACAGTCTCTGTTTACATTATTCCATGAGTTAGATCCTATTTTGTCCATTCATTCTCTAAGTTTCCCTATAAAATTCCATAAAATCTGTTCCTGTATTCTAGACTTCATTGATTTTCTCCATTTTCATTTGAAAACTAGCACCTCCAGAGATCTTTGCTTTTCTGCATGTCTGTCTAATGCACATCATCCTGTAAGGCTCTGTGAACATTTCAGTCTTAACACACACAACCATGAATGGTGAGTTCTATCACATATTCTCTGTCTTTCATGTTTTGATTTGTGATATCTTCTTTTGTCCAATTACCCAGGCAGCCACATTTCAATGTGCATAAATATCCATAAAACTAGACAATGATTCTATGGCTTTTATGTTGTACCTTTTTAAACTGAATATTCTTCCTAGAATATTATTCTCTGTGGTTGTAAAGGATGCAACAGTTCTTGTCATAGATAAACTGAAATCTCAGTGGCATAGTACAACACAATTATCAATGATAAAGAATATTAACATATAAGTTAAATAATTTTTTCTACATTAGAAAAACTTAATATTTTAACAAGAAATCATTCATATATCAATAACATTTAAAATGAAGCAAGAACTAAAATTTGCCCTAAAGAAAAAGACAATCTCTTCAACAAATAGTGCTGGGAAGAGTTAATGTCTATGTATAGAATAGTGAGTTTATATTATTCTTTCTCACTGTTCATGAAATCCATATACTGTGTAAAAATAGCGATATTGGTCCATATGATGAAACTGGAGACCCAGACATAATTTCTTACAATATGTACACCCAATTTCTTACTAGAAAGCCAAAAATACAGACTGGTAAAAAGACAACAACTTCAATATTCCCTTCAAGGCTGAGGGATCTGCTTGGAAGAAGAGATCGAAAGATTTTAAGAGCCACAGGGTGTTTTAAAGGAAACAGTATCTCCTAGATACCACAGTACTGATTCATGTATGAACTAACAAAGTCTTGACTGCACATCCATGTTGTGTCCAGACAGTGTGTGAACAGTGAGGGAAGGAGCAAGTTCCCTACAGACCCATAATATTCATCAGACTTCTCCATGAAGTAGGAAATTTGAAAATATGTTCTGCCTTGTAGTTGCAAAATCCATCAGTTGCTTTCTTCTGTGTCCTGCAGAATGTCTGGTGGTTGGTTTCATGTAGCAGGAACCCCTAAGGACCATCTCACCTTGAGGAAAGTTCAGCAGTCATTTCTCTGTGGGTCCTACATGTCCAATTCATACAGCATAGCATTAAGCAGTTCAGGCAACAGAAGTTTCTTACCCAGATGGCTAACCAATGACATAAGGAGTCTCTTCAGTGACTTGAAGCAGCTTGGTGCTGCCAGGAGCAGACGTGTTTCACTGTCATGAAAAGTCCTAAGTTCTTAAACATTTTAAGTACCTTATTCTGTAGTCTTTGAAAGGTTTGAAGAATATTTGTCCATGAAAAATACATCTCTGCCCATGTAGAAAACCAAACTAACATGACTACAAACTTGATTATTATAGATGATTATCTATTAACCTATATTTCTTAATTGTACATTACATCTCTAAATGAGCTGCACAAACACAAAACTTTAAACAAGAGTGAAAATATACATATAACAAAATTGACCTTAAGTTTGTATCAATAAAACAAGATCCATACCAATGCAAAGCTTTCATCTTTGTAACATAACCCCCTTTAGATGTAAAAAAAAATTATAAATAATATTTGAGAATTTGAGCACAGTTCTCTACAAACTGTTTCCTGTTTTTTGTTTGGCAAAGTATTTTTTAGGGTGTTCAAGGACACCTTTTGGGGGCTCTTGGTGCAACACACAACATCAGTCTGGAAGGAATCCACATGTTCTCATCTGTGGAAACAAAAGCAGAACCTCTTTTCCAAAGCAACAAATTCTTAGACCCAAATTTTGAAATCAAGATACCTCTAAAACGTAAATGTTGGATTAGCTTAGCAGCCCATACAATGAAATGTCTCTCTGTACTTAACTCTTTCACAGTCAAAAAGTTCAATGAAAACATAGTAGTATACGTAATACAGACTCTCTATGCATTTTCCATCTTTACGTGACTTATTTTTCTTTACTCCTTTTAATCTATGACTGTCTGTACCCTGACTCTTTAAAGACTTTGTTTTATTTTTTAAAGCAATTTATTTCTTTTTCTAACTCTCTATACTCTTTTTCTTCTCCCTCTCAAGCCTACATACATTTATCCAACACTGTGACTCATTTAGAGGTCTTTTTTCATCTGAATCTGTCTTTATTGTGTATCTGCAATTATTTTCTGACCAGAAGTGCCTTACTTTTTAATGATAAGTGGGTGTGGTGTGGCTAGGGTCAACAGCCCTCTCTGCTTGATCCACCTAGTCTAACATGCAGAAGCATGTTCTCTGCCTCTGAGAGCAATGTACATTGGCCCATTTTCAGACACACAGTGGGTCTATGTTGCCATTAAGCAAGTTGTAGCATTCTGCTCTCACAGACTCAATTTAAATGCTTGATAGAAAGACCTCCCAAAAGAGTCAGAGCTGTTTGTGCTGGTGAACCAGGAATTCACTATTTTGAAAACACACTTTTTTTTGCTACTGCTGAATCAGGAGGACCTCTTTTAAAAAAGATCCAGCATGCTGCCAAAAAGCAGAGACTTACTGAAAAAAATGTGGCTAAACTTTGTTTTTTACTGTCTAGAATTCCTTTCCAAGCCTTCTCAGGTTTTATGTGGATTTAGCTAGCACACGTTGGCATGCCAATTTGTTGTTGAGGCTGCTTGTTTGTTCCCGGCTGCTCAGCCCCAATGTAATGACACAGAAACTGTACTAATTAAATCACTGCTTGGCCTATTACCTCTATCTTTTTATTGGCTAGCTCTTATATCTTAATTTAACCCATTTCTATTAATCTGTGTTTTGCCACATGGTTGTGGCTTACTAGCAAGGTTTCCATCTGGTGTCTGTCTCTGGTGGGTCTACATGGCTTCTCACTGACTCTGCCTTCTTATTCCCAGTATTCAGTTTAGTTTTCCTTGCCTAGCTATCTTCTGCTGTGCTATAGGCTCAAATCAGTTTCTTAGTTCATTAACCAATAAAAGCAACACACAAACAGATGGACTTCCCACACCAAATATATACCAGAAGTTGCATATAGGTTGGGAGAAAAAAATTGGCAACAAAACATGTGACTGGTAATTAATATTTAGAATATACAAAAACTAAAATAATCAAGAAAGCAAACAACCTAATTTAAAAAATGGCATTGTACAATTGAATAAAATCCCATAGCATATATATATATATATATATATATCTACCATATTTTTATATATATCAGTTGAAGATATCTGTATTGTTTTTGTTTCTAGTTATTGTGAATAGAGCATCAGTAAAGAAGGATAAACTTGAAGCTCCAGAATAAGCCAAGGACACTGAAAATAGTAAAACTATATAATATCCTTATATAAGTGAACTTCACAATCCTTATAGATGATTGAATGAAACTTAAACCTACCATAAAATCATTTTTGCTTCTCATGTTAATGAAAATACAGATTAGACACATTATTCTTCTTGGAGTAACTGAAACCATTAGGTTAGAAAGCAAAATATGGCTCTTTTACACAACTAGAGCAGGCAGCACTCTGCCTAAAATACTGGATAAATTATTAGATACCACTTACTATTTTCACACTAACAAACAAAAGTTACTCATCTGTAGGAACTCAATAACATTAAATCAATAAGGATCAAGATTCCTGGAGTTGAAAATTTGTGTTTCATAATCATGTACAAAACTTCATCAAACAGATGACTACCAAGCTCATGACTACAATGAAGGAAGGAATTACAAATGCCACCAATGGGGAGTGGTGAGTGAGTGGCCACCTGGCCGGATGGTCCCATCTTGCCCCCAAGCATTCCTTTTCATCTGCAGGGTCCTTGGATCTCCTAACTCAGCCTGCTTCAGGGCTGAGGGGTCTGGGGAGCCAGTGGTGAGTGGTTCTGCCACTGGGGCTTCTTTGTACCACACCACTCTGTTCCCCAAGCCTGCCCTTTTGTCTGCAAGGTTCTTGGAGCCCAGCAAGTGGCCCTGCTCTATGCTGAGGATCTCTGGGAGTGGTGAGTGAGTGGTTGCCCAGCTGGATGGTCCTAGGGAATGGAGTCCAATCACCCTCCAATTCCCTAAACATTTCTGGACATCTAGTGGGGTGTGTTCCTGGCTACTGGCTTTATTTACCCCATCCCAACTTGCCCCCAAGTACTCCTTTTCATCTGCGGGTCCCTGAATCCCAAAACTCAGCCTGTGGGGCTGAGGGCTCTGGGGAGCCAGCTGTGATTGGTCCTGCCTCTGGGGATTTTTTGTACCATACCACCCTGCCCCGCAAACCTGCCTTTTTGTCTGAAGGTCCTTGGAGCCCAGCAAGAGGCCCTGCTCCTGTGCTGAGGAGATCCAGAGTGGTCCCACAGAAAAGCCTTCTTCAGGGTGGATGGGATCTGAGAGCCAGCTCCAATGCTGAGGGGACCTATGAGAGGGCAGACCAAGAAAAACCCCCAAATACACAGTCAGCCACAGCAAAGATTGGACCAAGACACCAAGATTCTCCTGGCTGCATTTGAAGGAAGAGATGGGCAGGCACCAATGCAAGAATTCCTCCAACAACCTGAAAACAACATAACACCAAAATCCAGTGAACATGAAACAGGAAGACTTGAACACCCTAACCCAGATGAAGTAGAAGAAATAAACTTTAAACATAACATTATGAAAATGGAAAGCCTGCCTTTTTGTCTGCAAGGTCCTTGGCCCAGCAAGAATTGTAAGTGTGTGTCCATCCGGGAACAGAGTACATGACCCTAACCCCCTCCCAAGCCTGCCCTTTTGTCTGCGAGGTCCTTGGCCCAGCAAGAGTCCCTGCTTCTGCACTGAGGAGATCCATGCAGAGTGGTAAGTGTGTGCCCACCCGGGAATGGAATACAGGGCCCCTCCAGCTCCTGCTGCAGGGGCTTCTTTGTTCCACACAACCCTGACCCCCTCCCAAGCCTGCCCTTTTGTCTGTGAGATCCTTGGCCCAGCAAGAGTCCCTATTCCTGTACTGAGGAGATCCATCCAGAGGGGTAACTGTGTGCCTACCTGACTGGACAGTCCCAGGAATGGAGTACAGGACCCTTCCATTTCCCTAAACATTTCTGGCTATTCAGCAGGGCATGTCCCCGGCTACTGGCTTTCTCTAGTTACCCCATCCCATCTTGCCCCCAAGCACTTCTTTCTATCTGTGGGGTCCTTAGACCCACCAGCACAGCCTGCTTCAGGGCAGAGGGGATCTGAGAGCCAGCTCCAGTGCTGAGGGTTTCTAAGAGAGGGCAAACAAGAAAATCCCCCAAGTACACAGTCAGTCACAGCAAAGATTGGACCCTGATGCCAAAACTCTCCTGGCCACATTTGAAGGAAGAGATGGACAGGTACCAATGCAAGAATTTCTCCAACAACCTGAAAAGCAACATGACAACACCAGAATCTAGCGAACACACAACAGGAAGACTTGAACACCCTATTCCAGAAAAAGTAGAAGAAATCAACCTTAAACATGACATTATGAAAATAATAGAGGCCCTTAAACAAGATGTGAAAACTGCCTTTAAAGAAAGGGAAAAGAAGACAAACAAAAAGTTAGAAGAAATGAATAAATCCTTCAAAGATACCCAAGAAAATCAAGAAAAAGCAATCAAACAGGTAATGGAAACAGTTCAAGACTTGAAAACTGAAATGGAGGCAAAGAAGAAAACACAAACTGAGGGAAGGCAGGATATGGAAAATCTGGGTAAACTAACAGGAACTACAGAATCAAGTATAGCCACAGAATACAAGAAATAGAAAAAAGTATCTCAAGCGCTGAAGATACTATAGAGGAAATAAACTTACTGATCAAAGAAAACAGCAAATCCAACAAATTCTTAACACAAAACATCCAGGAAATCCTGGACACCATGAAAAGACCAAAACTAAGAATGATAGGGGTAGAAGAAGGAGAATTCCAGCTCAAAGGCCCAGAAAATATATTCAACAAAATTATAGAAGAAAATTTTCCCAACCTAAAGAAAGGTATTCCTATAAAGGTACAAAAAGCATACAGAACAACAAGTAGACTGGATCAAAAATATCCCCTTGGTGTGGGAGAATTGTCCGTATTCTGTCAATCATGATTTAAATAAACACTGATTGGCCATTAGCCAGGATGTAAGGTGGGACAACCAGACAGGAAGTAGAGGTGGAGCAAGGAGAATAGGAGAATTCTGGGAATCAGGAAGCTCTCTCAGCATTCCTGTCTGGACCGTCGAAGAAGCAGGATGTGAGCTGCCCGCTGAGAAAGGTACTGAGCCATGTGGCTAACATTGATAAGAAAAATGGGCTATGTACGTTACAAGAGCTAATAAGAAGCCTGAGCTAATGGGCCAATCAGTTTATCATTAATATAGATCTCTCTGTGTGATTCTTTGGGACCTAATGACTGTGGGACCTGGTAGGAGGACAGAAACCCCAAGCCAGCCCCTCATGCTACATCCCCTCACCATATAATAATCAAAACACAAAACATACAGAATAAAGAAAGAATATTAAGAGCTGCAAAGAGAAAAGGACAAGTAACATATAAAGGTAAACCTATCAGAATTACACCTGACTTCTCAATGGAAACCATGAAAGCCAGAAGGTCTTGGATAGACATTAAGAGACCATGGATGCAAGCCCAGACTACTATACCCAGCAAAGCTTTCTATCACCATCGATGGAGAGAACAAGATATTCCAGGATAAAATCAAATTTAAACAATACGTAGTCACAAACCCAGCCTTGCAGAAAGTACTAGAAGGAAAACCACAACCCAAGGAAGCCAAAAACACCCATAATAACACAAATATCTAACAACCCCCACCAGCTCAAAGAAGGGAAACACACAAACTCTACCACCAAATAAATAAATAAATAAATAACCGGAGTTAACAACCATTGGTCATTAATATCACTTAATATCAATGGACTCAATTCATGTATAAAAAGGCACAGGATAAGAGAATGGATATGAAAACAGGATCCAACATTCTGCTGTTCACAAGAAACACACCACAAACACAAAGACAGACATTACCTCAGAGTAAAGGGTTGGGAAAAGGTTTTTCAATCAAACAGACCTAAGAAAAAAGTGGGTGTGGCTATACTAATATCTAACAAAATTGACTTCAAACTCAAATCAATCAGAAGAGATGGAGATGGACACTTTATACTCATAACAGGAACAATTAATCAGGATGAAGTCTCAATCCTGAATATCTATGCCCCTAATATAAAAGCACCCACATATGTAAAAAAAAAATTACTAGAACTCAAATCACACATCAAACCCCACACACTAGTAGTAGGAGATTTCAACACTCCTCTCTCACCAATGGACAGGTCAACCAGACAGAAACCTAAAAGAGAAATAAGAGAACTAATGGAGGTAATGAATCAAATGGACTTAACAGATATCTATAGAACACTCCAACCAAATAGGAAAGAATATACCTTCTTCTCAGCATCTCACGGAATCGTCTGGAAAATTGATCACATACTCAGTAACAAAGCAAACATCCACAGACATGAAAAAAATTTAGTAACCACCTGTGTCTTATCAGATCACCATGGAATAAAGTTAGAATTTAACAACAAGTCTACCCCCAGGAAGCCTACAAACTCATGGAAACTGAATAGTCAACTACTGAACCACCCCTGGGTCAGGGAAGAAATAAGGAAAGAAATAAAGTCTTCCTTGAATTCAACAAAAATAAAGACATACCCAAACCTATGGGACACTATGAAAGCAGTGCTAAGAGGAAAGTTCATAGCACTAAGTGCCTACATTTAAAAAAAAAAATAGGGAAAGCCCACATTAGAGACTTAACAGCACAGCTGAAAGCTCTAGAAAAAAAAGAAGCAGACTCACCCAGGAGGAGAAGAAGACTGGAAATAACCAAACCAAGGGCTGAAATCAACAAAATAGAGACATAGAAAACAATCCAAAGAATCAATGAAACAATGTAGTAATAGGAGCGCGGGCCCCTTGTTCCATCCCGCCCAATAGGAGCGAGGGCCCCTTGTTCCATCCCGCCCGGCTCCTTTCCATCCAGCTAGCTTAACTCCCGAAATAATTACACAGAAACTCTATTCATTGAAATACTGCCTGGCCCATTAGCTCTAGCCTCTTATTGGCTAGCTCTCACATATTCATTTAACCCATTTCTAATAGTCTGTGTGTCACCACGAGTCGTGGCTTACTGGGAAAGATTCAGCATGTCTGACCTGGCAGCTTCATGGTGGCTCTCCCTGACTCTGCCTTCTCTATCCCAGAATTCCGTTCTGTCTCCTCCACCCACCTAAGAGCTGCCCTATCAAAAGACCAATGCAGTCTCTTTATTCAACCAGTGAAAACAACAGAAATACAGAAGTACCTCCTACACAATTTCCCCTTTTTCTGTTTAAACAAAAAAGAAAGGCTTTCATTTTAACATAGTAAAATTACATATAACAAATCAGTTGTCAAGCAAGAATTATAGTTACAATATTTATATCTATTTTATCTTTTATCATAACAATGGAAAACTATAATTATAACTATCCATTCTTCAACTATATCAAAGACTCCTGAAGGATATAATATTACCTAAGTAAACAAAAAATAAACAACTTCCAAAACTCTAGAAATTGCAGAGACATCTCGCTGCCTGGACAGTCACCCAAAGTTCTTTTGTACCATTGGGGCATCCATCTTCAGCCTATAGGCCCATAGTATCCAGCAGACTTTTTCATGAAGTAGGAAATTTCAAAGACAGTTCAGTCACTTTCTTCTGTGTCCTGTAAAATGTCTCACAGACTCTTTTATGAATCAGGAACCTTGAAGGATCATCTCACCTTTTGGCAAGTTTAGCAGTCCTCTCTCTGCAGGTGCTTTGTGTCCAGTTAAGCAGACCAGGCAAGAGCAGTTTCTTGCCCAAATGGCTAACCAACTCCTTAAGGAGCCTCTTCTACACCCATCTTCCTCTGGAAGTAGATTGGTGCCTCCAGGAGCAGATGAGTCTCATTGTCATGAAAAGCCCTAAGTTATTAAAACATTAAATGCCATATTCTGTTGTCTTTGAAAGATATGAAGAATGCCTATCTGAAATATATCTATGCACATCTAGAAAATCTAACTAACATGATTACAAGCTTGACTATTATCGATGATTATTCATTAACAACCTATATTTCCTAATTATATGATTGGGTTAAAAGCCATTAACCAATCACATCAAGTTGTGGTGTGGCCTCTTGGACCCCAGGTAGAAAATCGAGAGAACACAGGTGTGCTCTCTCTCCATGCAGTGTCCACCAGACGGATAGGACTTCGGACCTCCCACCCTTGTAGCGTGAGTTTCCTCCCTTTTCATTCATTAAAAATACCTGTTCTATTGAACTAGCTTGGTTATTTATTTGTGCCGACCTAATACATCTACACCTGGTGCCCAGTGTGGCTTTTAGGGCTACATAGACTGTTCCAGCCCTCTCTGGGCTTCCAGCCTCTCGCTCCCAACTCCTGCCCAGCTCTCTCCCATTCCTGCTCCTCTGCCACTGCCACCGTGGACAAAGGCCGTTCCTGTGCCTCCGCCACTGCCACCGTGGACAAAAGCCATACCTGTAATAAAGGTCCAGTTTGAAGAGGAGGAACCTCTTGGAAAGGAGAAATAACAGCTCATCCACAATGATGATAATCATACAGGTGGTAAGAAAGGCATATAGGATGGGGGCAGAGTTCTGTTCTTATCTCCTCAGGAAAACACTCATCTTCAAAATATTCAAGGGACTCTGGATGTTTAAATACTGACAGATAAAAACATTTTACAGCCCAGTAAGGATCAGCAAGAATATCAAATAGGTTCCGTAAGTAAAAAATTTCAAAACATACATACATATGTGTATATATATATTCATAAATATAAAGAGCTGGTTTTGGAGTTGGACTATGACTCAGTCCCTTTCTAATTCCAAGCCTATTGTTAAGACAAAACCCAGAGTTTCTATCTCATGTCAAGAGCCATGATATGGGACAAAAGGGAAAAATAATTTACAAAACTTCTTTGCCTTTCTTCAT
>PVIU01024372.1:0-25649 GCA_004026605.1 Ondatra zibethicus
ATTCTAAACAAGGCTCAAATGAGGATGCTTCAGGAACAATGCCAGTGTTAGGAGCAAATCTGCTACTTGGAGTCTAACGCACAGAGGATACAGCAAAATTAAGAATTTCTACTGAGTACCAGTTAAAATAGCAACTGTGCTCATCATTTTAACCCTTTGAAATAGTGCTCATTGTGCCTACTATAATAAGAAGATGTGCTCATATGCCCCATTTTAGGTCTACCTATTTCTTTTTATAGGAACATCTTCTGTTAGTAGACCTCCTTGACATTTGTTACAACTTTCAGGAAGGTCGCTCATCAGTGAAAGCTTGAAGTAAGCTAACTGCTTTAGCTTTATGGCTTTCATACATTTTTCAGCTTGAAACTGTAACTCAAGACTAGTTGACAGTTTTTACTTTTGTTTTCAGTTATTTATAGTTTTAAAAATCAAAATCAAAACTTTGCCTTGTTTGGGTGATTGAGGCTTTAGAGGAACTTCAGGGTTACCAAGGTGTGTGTGTGTGTGTGTGTGTGTGTGTGTGTGTGTGTGTGTGTTTAGCTTACAGCTTTCACTCACTAACACAGTTGCAGAAAGAAGAGCATAAAGAAGCTCAGTCTGTCAGTGAGCTGCCCCCACTCACACATAAACCTGTCTGTTAGAGTGTATTTGAAAAGTCTTTCAAGAGCCGCCTCATGTTTTCCTATGTGGATGTTAAAATTTAAGACAAAGCTGCAAATGAAGAATTTCATACACGTTCTTAATGGATGATTTTGTAAAAAGTGAAGGCATTTTTCCCCTCAGAAAGAAATTGTTTTAGGTTTTTATAATTTAAACCTAGAGATCAAAGATAAATGAGCATTACCTGGGGAATAACGCGTGTCTTCTGAAGAACTTGTTCCGATTTGCATGGTGCTGAGGGCTTCGAACATTTCCTTAGGAATTTCAAAACCAATAAAAATTTTACAGGGTTAGACATGTTGTAGGACAAAACCACCAACTTTGTCTGAACTGTGGTATAATAAAGTTTGTTCCTCCTTATGCTTGGCAGAGTTATTCTCTTTATTCTTTAAAGGAAGATTCAGCTGTAAGCAGAATATTCCAGCTTGCTTAGATAAACACCAATGAAAGCATAGTGCAAAAATGTATGCTGAAATATCCTTTCAGGTATTGGTATTCTGAAATGCATACTACTGCCCATAGCAGTATAGCAGTGTACACCACTATGTTAGCTGTCACTTTCCTTGCTTCTGGTAAAAATATGTTAATTTTCAATAGCATTAAAATGATATAAGATATATTGGGATTCATAATTTTCTAATTGAAAAGCATTTGCTTGTCACGGCTTTTAACCTGAACACAAGTAAAGCTGAGGCCTCGGTGAGCAGTTAAAGAAGAAACACAATATAGCTCGTTTTGGAACAAGGGGAGACTGTACCAATTCCTCACATGTTTGAGGCTTCTCCCATCTTTCTTCAAGGATGCTTTACATAGGGTCCAGCTGTTGCTAGACAAGGATTTCAGAAACAACAAAGTAGCATGTGCACGTAATCACATTTTAAAAAAGAAATATAGAAGAGTGTTTTGTGAAAGGAAAAAAATGAGTAATTTGATATCAGTTAATATACTGTCTACCTTACAATTCTCATGGTTGAAATATATGATTATAACAAGTACTGTAGGTACCAAATATGTTTAATGGCCTATGAGCTAGAGTAAGACATTATGCTAGACTGAGCATGTCCATCTTCTCCCTTATGTTTTCAAATTATATCAGACCAACACTATCACTCTTCTGTCTGGTGGGCAGAGGGCTCTGCTAAGTGGGAATATAAAACAAAATTGGGTAGGAGACCATTCTGAGTATCCTCCCTGGTTCTGCCATTCATAAATTTAAGTAATCCTCTTTGGAAAAATTTTATGTCCTTACCTTTTTATCTCTTCTGAGGACTAATGATAGAAAATTCCACCAAAATTAGATTCCTATTTTGGTCAGTTTGTGTCATAATTGTCTTTAGAATCTGAAGAAACTAAGGCATATATCTCCTTTTGCTTCAAGAACACCTGTGTCCAATTAATTCCTTTGATCATTTTATTTTCTTCTCTGGACATTTTATTTATAGTTCAATGACTTCTTCAGGACTGCTAATGTAACTAGCCAATTTCATATGAACTGGTTGGTTGTATTGATACCACTTCTTCCCTTCCTATCCATTCAAGCATTTCATTAATTCTGTTTATTTCAGCTTAGGACTTAACAAGTTTTATTTAGCAACCTAAATGGAGCCATCTACTGTGGAAATTCTATGGAGTAAACCTCATATGAATGTTAGCTTAGAACTGCTATGTAACAGTATTTTGCATACATATTCACTGTGTTTATCCTCTGTATGACAGTTTCAGTATGTATAATTTCCCCTCTATCTTACTGGCCACATAATCGTTAGCAGTGCTTTTGTTTGTAAAGTAGTTCACACTACAGAATCATATTTTTCAGACTGCTCAAATTCATATATATGTTCTGAAAATAAAAATATGCTGCATATGCCTCCAATATGCTCCATATGTCACAGAACAAGGACATTTAATTATTCATAATTGTTTTTATTTTTAATGTCTGACATGTCTTCTTCAATGGTTGACTGCTTCATTGAGATGTTGGATTTCTGTCTGCTCTCATAGATTCTACTTCTGCATCTTGAGTTTCTCTAACATTGTCAACTTTGCCTAGAAGAATGGCATATGTTTTAAAATAAATTTCTTTTCGAAAGTAAGCAATTGCTTTTGTTTTCTTTTTGTTGAATGGTAGTATTGAAGGTGATAGACTTTGATTTAAATATTATTTATTCTTTCAATTTTTGGATTAAATCCAAATTAGATGTGTTGTCCCTTCTAGCAAAAGGTGACAATAAGCCTTTTGTTCCTATGCATACTCTCTACTCATCCAGTTTTAAGCACTTGGGATGTGATGTACTCCAGATAATGACTAATTGAAAATCTGAAACTCTTTCCATGTCAAGTTTATTGCCTTCCCTTCAAAACAATAAGGGATTTTCCTGTAAATTTCTGATTTCTTTTGTGAGCTGACAGGCCAAATTAGTTATCATGACTGAAAATAATTGGACTTCACGTAAGATAATGCATTTTGATTTTTGCCAACTATTAAGCTTACCTTCTGTTTACCAAAAGATGAAAGATTTCCAAGAATTAGCCTGGAATGCCTTGATCGCCTTGCACTACACTAAAGCTTTATTGGATGATATTTTTGCTCATTTCTCTGTTAGGGTGAGGGAGTGTTCAAGTGAGGATTAAGTAATGATGTCCTCCTGGCATTACAAAACTTTTCCAATAGCTAAGCCAGATTATTATTATTTTTACCACAGTAATGTTATACTTATAGTTTTTAAGAATGAGATTGAATGATTTTTCTACCCATTCCCATTCTTTGCTACTTATCTTCTGTGTGATCATAGTTCTCCATTTTCAAATCACGTATGAAATCCATGCTTAAGTGTGTGAAGATAGTATGAATAATCAAAGAATTATGATTTATTCTGTCATTCCTTTTACCTACTTTTCTCTTCATACTAGACATTTAAGTAGAATGATATTATTTTTAGCATCCAGAACTGGCTTTCTGATGCAATCTGTTGTCAATAACATATCAAAATATTAGCAAAAGGAGATTACTTCATATGCATGTGAATATATACATTCTATCCCTGATTGACTTTGGGACACAAATACTTCAGTATTTTTTTCTCATATAAAATGTATTTAAAATCTAGGTTTTCATTTTGAAGAAGGAAACTTTGCCAATTACAAAATGGGTTTATTGTGCATATGCTTGCAGTAGTTTCAGACACAGTAATTTATCTGATTTGATTAATTATATCAGCTTCCAGAACCTTGTTTTCAGAAATTGTTTGATATACCTTATTAAGTTTTTAAATTTAGTAAACTTTTTATCTTCACTGGAAAAAGAATTTCTCCTCTTGTCAGAATAGTGTAGTTTTTCTGAGGTTAAGTTACTCAACAAACTGACCATGTATATCCCTAAATACTGGACCCAAAGACAAAAGTCTTCCATTTAAAATACATTAATATAATCAGTAAGAAATTTATTACAGACTTAGGATGATTTGGATCATTATTGATTTCACAAATTAAAATAACAAAACAAATTAGTCACTTGGTAATCATACTAATAATGTCTGGAAGTTGATTAGCTTATGTTTAAAGTTACTTCTGACTAGAACAAAGAGAAACTTTCCATTAGAATTCAAACAGAAATGGAAAAGAAAATATAAAGTATCTCAATGTACCTGCTATATACATCTAAAAATATTCGTGAGTCTTTATAACAAATCTGAGTAACAGCTATTGTTTTTAAAATTTGATTGACAAATTTTATTTTATTGACGTGTCTTTTCAGTTGGTCAAAAATTAAGCATAAAGGAAAATATTTTTTTACGGCCAAAGTACAGACAGGATTGTTAAAACATGACAGAAAAATTACCTTTCAGAGATGTGTAATTTATGCGAAGGGTTCCAAAGGACGTGACACTCTAGAAGACTAGGAATGAGTTGATGCCAACTCGCAAAGGATAGGAAGTAAATCTTCCTTACTAGACGGTATTGCTTTTTCAGGGTAGAGATCTTATTTTGTTGTCATTTTCGGCATCTAACACCTAATCCATGAGGTGTTCAATAATAAAAGCATGCCCCAAACTTAACAGGCAACTGTGAACTAAAAGTCAACAGAGAATTAATGAAATACTGTAACAGCTTCTCTCATTGTATTGTGAGCTCATTTATTGAGCTATGAGATGATGCTGAAATTAGAAATAGATTAATTTTGAATGAGTACACTGCCTTCCTGTCTGACAGAATACAGGGAAGGAAGTTAGCATTCATGTTTAGAGAGGGTTATATTACATCATAAGGTCACATGGAGACTATTCACAGTGAATTAGACAGACTGTTATGATAAAAAATATTAGACATCATGTTCATATTTTGTTACCATGATTGACATTGGAAACATCCTTAAAATTTTCTGTAAGACTTTGGATTACAATAATTAATGAAAATATGAGTGATGATAACATAGTTTGGGTGGATTAGAAAAGGTTTTTATATAATACGTATTTTAATTTTTCAAATACAGTGACTTTATTAAATTTTTAAACTTTAGTTTTGAGATTATAATATCACTCCTTTTCTCCCTTCTGTTTTTTCATTCTAAGCCCACCCAGATATTCCTTCAAGAGTATGGCCTCTTCAACACCAACAATACATGCTTGACTCTGGCACATTATCACAATCCGCTGCCTATACAAGACATTCATAGTTGGGTCCTCCTCAGATACAGCTTATTGTGTGCTGGCACAGAGAAAACACGTCTCAGAGGTGGACTCAATAATGCTGGCTTCCTCCTCCTCCTCCTCTTCCTCCTCCTCTTCTTCCTTCTCCTTCTCTTTCTTTCTTCATCGTCCTCCTCTTCCTCCTCCTCTTCTTTTTCCTCCTCCGCCTTTTATTATTAATGTTATTATTATATTTTTACATGTTGAACACAGTTTCCCCTCCCTTCTCTCTTCTAATCCCTCTCCCACCTCCCCTTTGTGTCCCCATTACCTTCCACTCCTACATCTCTATTCAAGAAAGGGCAGGCCTTCCATGAATATCAACCAAACATGGCATATTAAACTGCAGTAAGACTAGGTACCTTCCTCATATTAAGGCTGGACAAGGTGACACAGTATGAGAAAAAGGGTCCCAAAAGCAGACAAAAGACGCTGTCCCCACTGTTAGGAATCCACAAGGAGACCAAACAATTCAACTGTAACATATATGCAGAGGGCTCCCTGGTTGTCCTTTTATTCTCGGCCAGACTTATAAGCCACGGTTAGTTGATTCTGTGGGATTTCTATTTTTTTTATTCATTTTTTTTCATTTTACATACCAACCCCAGCTCCCCATCCTCCCTTTCTCCTGCTCCCCTCCTACCTCCATTCTACTCCCCATCCACTCCTCAGAAGGGGTAAGACCTACCTTGGGGAGTCAACAAAGTCCTGCATACCAACTTAAGGCAGGACCAAGCTCCTCTCCCCTGCTTAAAGAATGAGCAAGGTATCCCAGCATAGTGAATGGACTCCTAAAGGACAGTTCATACACCCAGGATAACTTCTGGTCCATTGTCAAAGCCACTCCCAACAGATCAAGCCACATAACTGTAACCCATATTAATAGGGCCTAGTTTGGTCCCCTGTAGGTTCCCCAGCTGTCAGCCCAGAATCAGTGAGCTTCCACTAGTTTGGGTTAGCTGTCTCTGTGGTTTTCCCCATCATGATCTTGACCCCCTTGGTCATATGATCCCCCCTCTCTTTAACTGAACAGCAGGAGCTCAGCCCAGTGCTTGGCTGTGGAACACTGCATCTGCTTCCATCAGTTACTGAATGTAGATTCTATGATGACAATTAGGGTAGTCACTAACCTGATCATGGGTGAAGACCAGTTCAGGGACCCTCTCCACTATTGCTAGGAGTCTTATCTGGGGTCATCCTTGTAGACTTCTGAGAGTTTTCCTAGTACCAAGTTTCTCCCTAACTCCACACTGGATCCCTCCATCAAGATATCTCTTTCATTGCTCTCCCTCTCCATCCCTACCTGACTTGGTCATCTTAATCCCTAAAATTCCCATCTCCCACCCACTGCTTTCTATCCCCCTTGCAAGTTTATCCAGAAGATCTTAACTATTTCCCTTTCCTGGGGTCTTTCCATGCGTGTTCCTCTTAGTGTCCTCCGTTTTACCTAGCTTCTCTGGGGTGTGGAATACAACCTTGTTTTCCTTTGCTTTAAGTCTAATATCCACTTATGAGTGAGTAAATACCATATTTGTCTTCCTGGGTTTGGGATACCTCACTTAGGATGTGTTTTTCTAGTTCCATCCATTTGCCTGTAAATTTCAAATTTCAAGATGTTGTTCTTTTATTTTTTGTTTGTTTGTTTTGTTCATTTGGTTTTTTTTCCTTCTGAATACCACTCCTTTGTGTAAATGTACCACATTTTCTTTATCCATTCTTTGGTTGAGGGTCATCTAGCTTGTTTCTAGGTTCTGGCTATTAAAAATAATGCTGATATGAACATAGTTGAGCAAATGTCCTTGTGGTATGATTGTGCAACCTTTGGGTATATGTTCAAGAGTGTTATTGCTGGATCTTGAGGTAGATTGATTCTCAATTTTCTGAGAAACTGCCATGCTGATTTCCAAACAGACTGTAAAAGTTTGCATTCCTGAGTAAATTGGGAGCATGGGGACCTTGCAGGAGGTTTGAAGTGGAGGGGAGAGGCAGGGAGGGAGCAGAGAAAATTGTAGAGATCAATAAAAATCAATAAAACAAGTTTGCACTCCTACAAGCTATGGAAAAGTGTTTCCCTTACTCCACATCCTCTCCAGCATAAGCTGTCATCAGTGTTTTTGATCTTATCCCTTCTGATTTGTGTAAGACAGTATCTCAGAGCTGTTTTGATTTATATTTCTCTAATGACTAAGGATGTTGAACAATCCCTTAAATGTCTTTTGGACATTGAGATTCTTCTGTTGAGAATTTTCTGTTTAGATCTGTACCCCATTTTTAAAATTGGATTATTTGGTATTTTGATGTCTAGTTTCTTGAGTTCTTTATATATTTTGGAGATCAGCCCTCTGTCAGACGTGGGATTGGTGTAGATCTTTTATCATTCTGTAGGCTGCCATTTTATCATATTGACCATATCCCTTGACTTACAGAAACTTTTTAGTTTCAGGAGTTACCACTTATTAATTGTCAATCTCAGTGTCTATGTTACTGGTGTCACATTCAGGGAGTGGTCTCCTGTGCCAATGCATTCAAGGCTACTTTCCAATTTTTCTTCTATCAGCTTCAGTATAACTGGATTAATGCTGAGGTCTTTGATCCATTTTAACTTGAGTTTTATACACAGTGATAGAATTTATTTGCCTTCTTCTACATGTCGAAATTCAGTTGTGCCAGCACCATTTGTTGAAGATACTTCTTTTTTTTATATTGTATAGTTTTGGCTTCTTTGTCAAATATCAGGTGTTTATAGGTGTGTAGACTTTATAGGTGTGTAGACTTATGATCTTCAATTCGATTCTACTGGTTCCCCTGTGTTTTGTGCCAATACCAAGCTGTTTTTGTTACTGTAGCTCTATAGTATAGCTTGAAATCAGGGATGGTGATGACTCAGGAAGTTCTTTTATTTAACAGGAATGTTTTAGCTATCTTGGGTTTTTGTTTTTCTGTATGAAGTTGAGTATTGTTCTTTTGATGTATGTGAAGAATTGTGTTGGGATTTTGATGGGGATTGCATTGAATCTGTAGATTGCTTTTGGTAAGATTGCCATTTTTACTATGTTAATCCTATTGATCCATGACATGGGATATCTTTCCATTTTCTGATCTCTTTCCCAATTTCTTTCTTCAGTAACTTAAAATTCTTGTCATATAGGTCTTTTACTTTTTTGGTCAGAATTAATCCAAGATATTTTTATATCATTTGTGACTATTGTAAAGAGTATTGTTTCTCTTATTTCTTTCTCAGCCCATTTATCATTTGTATATAGAAGGATTACTGAGTTTTTAGAATTAATCTTTTATGTGGCTACATTACCAAAGGTATTTATCATCTGTAGGAGTTCCCTGGTAGAATTCTTTTAGAGTTACTTACATATATTATCATATCATCTGCAAAAGCAAAAGTTTGAACTCTTTATTTCCAATTTACAATCTCTTGATCCCCTTTAGTTGTCCTATTGCTCTAGCTAGAACTTCAAATACTATATTGAATAGATATGGAGAGAGTGGACAGCCTTGTCTTGTCCCTGACTGTAGTGGAATGACTTTGATTGTCTCTCTGTTTAATGTGATGTTGGCTGTCTGCTTGCTGTATATTGCCTTTGTTATGTTTAGGTATATTCCTTGTATTCCTATTCTCTCCAGAATCTTTATCATGAAGGGGTGTTGGATTTTGTCAAAGGCCTTTTCAGCATCTAATGAGATGATCATGTCCTTGATTCCTCTGACTCTTACAATCCTTCCCCCCCTTTTCAACAGCATTCCAAGAGCTCTGACAAATGCTTAGCTGTGGGTCTCTGCATCTGCTTTAGTCAGGAATGGTTCCTGGAGAGCAGCTAAGGCTTGACTCTTCTTGCATGGCAGAGACTGGAACACATGAAGAGAGGCAAAGGGGAGGCAATTGGTGAAGGTTTAGCCTTAATTGCAGTGGGGAAATCAGGATTTCAGAGTAACAACTATCATGAGAAGATCCCCAAGGACAGAAGCAGGCATTTGATGGAGCTGACTGGGCTTAGAGATACAATGTGTGTGTCGTGGACAGCAAAGCAGGAGAAATGGAGCTGACTAGACCACTTGGAGACCAGAAGATTCTGAATTTCAGATGTTAGATCATACGTTATTTATATGATTCTATTTTGGTTTGGTTGGTCTGATTGTGATGGTGACATTTCTTCCCTTTTGAAGTAAGAATGTAGGTAATTTATTTTTTTTTTAATTTATTGGAGTGAAACTTGAATAACTCTGACTTATTATAGCACATTTTATTTTTAAAAATAACTTAGACTTTTAAAGTATGAAAAATAAAGGCAGGGACTCAATGTTATAGTGTTTGTACTGTGAATTAAATCTCAACATGAGATGTAGGGGATGAAAAAGAAAGGGAAGTTTATGGTTTATGTTTTAGTAAAAGATATTTGTGTTTCAAATTGAAAAAAAAAAGGTTACTACCTCTAATTCTACTAACTGTTAATCTGTAGGTTGCAACTCACTATATAGCTCAGACTAGCCTTAAAATCTTTAGCAGCCTGACAGTATTTCCCAAGTGCCTGGATTTCTGAATGTGCTCAGCAATATTGCTATATCTTAATAGTTCATGGGCACTTCTGCAGATTATTCATGGCTTGGTTATATACAATTCAGTACATTTTGTGTTACATCTTGCCTTTTTCCCTTTGACATATCAAGCCTTGGATAATATAAAACATGACACATTCAGCCTAGATGTTAACCCAAGATATCAGGCAGTTGAGGATGCAATCTCTGGAGAGTAACAATTTAACTCACTTCCCCAGAGTTAGTGATGTTTGAGAGTATCATAGCTCATAAAGACATGTGCTAACATTTATCTAGGATTTTGAGAGGCTTATAAAATCTTCAAAGATATTTTTATGGAAATATAACTTCACTTTTAGTATATTCATTGGTTAAGATTTCTTAGGGAGTGTGTGGTCTTTCAATGGAGAAAATGTGGTTGATAGTCAAAAATACACTGAACATATAATTTCAATTATTTGTTGAAAGGTTTATGTGAAATCACAAAATAATATTGCATCAATAGAGAACTACCTGGAGCCTAGTATGCATGCAGTGCTTTCTGCAGAAGGTTATGTAAACAATTGTGGAACTAAACGTTTCCGCTGAGTGCTTGTATCATTGTAGGCATTGATGGTGATTAGTTTTTAAATTATTCGTCAATGCCTGCTATATATGTGTGT
This sequence comes from Ondatra zibethicus, assembly GCA_004026605.1. NCBI lineage: Eukaryota > Metazoa > Chordata > Mammalia > Rodentia > Cricetidae > Ondatra > Ondatra zibethicus. The sequence continues at coordinate 10,556 of PVIU01024372.1, forward strand.
GTTTGTACAACTTTGACTCTAATACAAATGAGCTACTTTAACAAGCTGCACATGGAAATGATTATTAACATCTTGGGTGTGTATTTTAAACAGCAGCCTTTGAAATGTTAATTTTGAAGCACATTACTGCATGAAAGCGACATTTGTTTCCACTAGCTCTTTATTTCTATTTTGCCTATCAGATGACTTGACTGTGGGTAAATACTAACTACTCAGTTAAATGCAATATAATTTTTATAAATAAGTCTAATGTAGGTCTTTCCAATAGAAAGCTTAGAATACTCTTAGAACTATGTAAAACAGAATAGCAACATGAAAATATAAAGTTATTTCGATGTTATAAGATCTCAAGTTCAAGTAATTTCTAATTTTCACAAAGAGTACTTTGTGGTATAAATTTGCAAAATATGACAACTACAATGTTAGCCATTTTATGTGTATAAAATGATACTTTTCTCCAGCATATTTACTTTTATCGTTGGAATTACTGATCTTATTCCTCTGCTTTTAACTTCTTGTCATGATTCTAGTAGGGCATCAAAACCAAGAGTAAAATGTCTAACTCTGCAATGCTAGGTATGCTTGTAGTCCTCATTAAATCTTTTTATAAAGTGATGGCTTCAGGTTAATGTTGACTCTTGGGATTTTGTTTAAGCTGTGGAGTGTTCGAAGTCTTTATCATGTGGGAACTCAGATTCCAGACTTGTAAAAAAATGATTTATCGTACTTCTTCTTTTCATGGTAATTAGAGTTTAGTCAGCATGGTTACAGATATTAAAAACAGTTTTACTTACCACTTGTGTTCTAGTCTCTATTCTTATCAGTGTTATTCTATCCTATAACACTGTATCATGGTAGGATATCAGCCATTTATACTCATTTCTGTTTTCCATGCCGTGCACTGCATTGCTGGTAGGTGGGAATTGGGAATCGTGTCTCTGTTGTATTTCCCCAGGGCATAACACAGAACCTTACATATGGCAGACAATAAATATATGGAATTTCACTGTTCTGCTTTTATCATTTGAACAGAGAGTCTCATTGGGTTGAACTCAAAGGTTAGACAACTGTACTTATCTCTATGAAGAAGAGGATTGTGAACATTAAAAAATGGGAAAAGGAACTCTATATAAATGCATATATTAGCATAAAGTGAAATATTTGAACTCACTTGGATATTTTTTATTTTATATGTACATCTGTACCCATAGTTTTGTTTATGTCTACAGCTAATTCACATATGCGGTTTCAAAATAAATATTTTATTTGACCAACCTTGCTTGCCAGGGAATGAGGCTAAATTTTATGAAAATGATTGACAACACTATTTTGTGATTAAAAAGACAAAGTCCATGTTGTGCGGTCTTTCTCTTCAGGTGTGCAATGCTTTTTCGCTTCTCGTTCTCGTTGCTCATGACTCTAGTCTAGCAACTCCCTACTCACCAGACTTCTCAGAAGGCAGGTCCCACAGTGTCACGTAACTGCAGCTTTTAAGAGCCCTTGGAAATTATGATCTTGTGTGTCTCTCTGTCATCACTTGAGATTTGCTCTTTAACCTGCTCCACGAAAACCTCTTTGTGTAGGACCTTCCAAGAACAAAACCGTTCTTTGGCTTTTTGCTAATTCCCCTTTGCCCCCAATGTCCTTTACTTTCACTTATTCCTCGCATACTTAAATTATTTGTAAAAATTCAGTTTAAACTCTTGCTTAGAAGCTTCTCCTGCCTCCCTCAGGCGTAACAAACCACACCCTTCTCACTACTGTCTTTCTGTGTCCTGAGCCCACTTCCATTTTTGCATATAACAGGTTGTGTTTTAATATCTGCTTTCATCTTTGCCTCTCTTTCTGCTACTGTGAAGTCTTTGAATACAGAATCTATTGCTCTTTCTGTCCTTAGAACCAAGTATGCCATCTGGGATCCGGCAGGTGCTTAACGAATCTATGTCAAGCTAATTCACTTATTTAATCTTCGCAGCTGCACATGTTAATATATGTGGATGCTAAGGGCTCAAAAGTTCGTGTTGGTTCCCAAGGTTGTATGACCAGCAAAAGGTAGATGTTCACTTTAACTGTCAGACTCTTGTGTCAACTTTGCACACTCATCAGCGAGCCTTTTCTCCTAAGTATATCAAAGGAATCAATAATGATCAGATCAAACTTCTAGGGATAATTGAGTCTTTGTGACTGATTGGATGCCACTCATGTCTGCCTTAAGTTTTTTTTTTTTTTTTTTTGTCTATTGTAGTTCTTTTCTCTTCTTGAGTTCAGGAGTAGGAAGTTCAAGATTTAGTCCTCCATTCATTCCACAAATGCAGTATTATATCTGACATAGAGTGGGAATTCAATAGATATTTACTGAAGAAATCAATGGGCAAGTGAAATAATGGCTGTGTGTTTTCATGAACAATTCTGTAGTTACCCATTCTTTATTTTTCTGAAATGTCTTTATAAATTTCTCAAGTTCATATCAAACACACACACACACACACACACACACACACATCTAATAGTGGAAAAAATGACATTTTTATATTACTGTAACTGTTGCAATAAAGACATGCATGATTCAATTCTGAGTCATATCTATGTTAAAGCTGTGGAATTTGTGGTTAATGTTAATACCAAACTTCTTCTTAAAAGATTTTAAAGTGCCCCATCCCCCTTTATGTGCTGCCTGTTAAAAGTGGTAGATTACAAATGATACCAGCCTTAAATATTGGAATAAAATAAGTGTGAGATACTGCACATTCACTGAGTATACAATACAGACACCCCAGAACACACACATACACATACATTCTAAATTAAATATTCTAAAGGTTGGATTATTTTCTCGCTCTTTAAAGAAAGTCATCAAAAATAAGTCAATTATTGTATAATTTTCCTAAAAATCAGATTGGCAGCTTTAATCTATATAATAAAACTATTATTTCATTCTCTATGGCCAACTATTTTATTTTATTTCTTATTGAACATTGTAAAAATGGCTGCTTTTACTTCAGTTTTTAACATCCATAGCTCCAGATAAATGGTATGAAATTAACTAACACTGGCTAAGATGGCTGTTGTTACTATAGAGGCTACTGGTCTTAATAATATAAACTTTAGCCAGGCAGTTTCTTACTTTGTAGTGATGCAGGTATTTTAAAAAGGTACAGTTCCCTTTCTCCTGTGAGCTATCTGTAGTACTGTCAAATTGAATTTGCCTCTGGCTAAATTTTCTTTTGTTTTCTTTTCTTCCCTCATCAATTTCACGTATTCTGTCTTCTTTGCTTTGTATGTGCTCCCCTACCAGGAACACAGGCCCCAATGTATTTTGGGGCCCAAGTCTTTTTTTCTGTTATTTAATATCATTTTGTTTCAACAGGGTAGAAGATAAATCATTGATCAATAACTTACCCATACTGAAGTTAAATAATGGTAATTGAAATTGCTTTAAGTGACAAAGATTTAGTTTTGCTCTCCTCCAGAAGCATGAAGTAATGTTTATGTATAGTTGGTACGTACTTCCTTTAACGTTAATAGTTCTTTGCAATTGAGTTTAGATTTCAGTTTTAAAGTCTGTATATCACATTTAACCCTCACAGCTCTAGCAAACAATGACTATTCATTAAATTTTAATGTTGCTCAATATGCATTTATTGTTGCTAGAGATTAAAACTATGATTCAGATAAGCATCATTTAAAACTCATTTTACATGTCTTTCACAGTCAATCTGTCTTTGAAGAATTTAATGTTATTTTGTCTTCTGAATGACATTACATCTTTGATTGAAACTTTTGAAAAATCAAAGCATTCATTGGTCAAGTTGCAATAGCAATATTCATTTTATAATTTTACTTATAGTCTAATAACAGATACTGTAACATGTATTTTATTTTATTTTTTATTGATTTTATTGATCTCTACATTGCTTTCTGCTCCCCTCCATGCCTCTCCCATCCCCTTCAACCTTCTCCCATGGTCCCCATGCTCCCAGTTTACTCAGGAGATCTTGTCTTTTTCTACTTCCTGTGTAGATTAGATTCATGTATGTCTCTCTTAGGGTCCTCATCGTTGTCTAGGTTCACGGGAATTGTGATTTGTAGGCTGGTTTTCTTTGCTTTATGTTTAAAAACTACTTATGAGATAATTGTCTTTTGGGATCTGGATTAACTCACTCAATATGGTGTTTTCTAGCTCTATTCATTTGCCTGCAAATTTCAAAATGTCATTTTTTTCTGCTGTGTAGTACTCCATTGTGTAAATATACCACATTTTCCTTATCCATTCTTTAGTCGAGGGGCATTTAGGTTGTTTCCAGGTTCTGGCTATGACAAACAATGCTGCTATGAACATAATTGAGCACATGTCCTTGTGGCACGATTGAGCATCCTTTGGATATATAACTAAAAGTAGTATTGCTGGGTCTTGAGGAAGGTTGTTTCTAATTTTCTGAGAAATCGTCATACTGATACCCAAAGGGGTTGTACCAGTTTGCACTTCCACCAGCAATGCAGAAGTGTTCCCTTTACCCTACGACCTCTCCAGCATAAGTTGTCATCAGTGTTTTTGATCTTGGCCATTCTTACAGGTTTAAGATGGGATCTCAGAGTTGTTTTGATTTGCATTTCTCTGATGACTAAGGATGTTGAGCATTTCCTTAAGTGTCTTTCAGCCGTTTTAGATTCTTCTGTTGAGAGTTCTCTGTGTAGGTCTGTACTCCATTTTTTTATTGGATTATTTGTTCTTTTGATGACCAATTTCTTGAGTGCTGTATATATTTTGGAGATCAGACCTCTGTTTGATGTGGGGTTGGTGAAGATCTTTGCCCAATCTGTAGGCTGTCGTTTTGTCTTGTTGACCGTGCTCTTTGCTCTACAGAAGCTTTTCAGTTTCACGAGGTCCCATTTATTAATTGTTTCTCTCAGTATCTGTGCAATATTTAGGAAGTGGTCTCCTGTGCCAATGCATTCAAGTATACTTCCCACTTTCTTTTTTATGAGGTTCTGTGTGCCTGGCTTTACCTTGAAGTCTTTGATCAGTAACATGTATTTTAAATTTGAATGGCTTAAATATTAGCTCTTAATCACAAAATTTATAGTTTTATTTTGGAACTGCCGAATGGGTTATGAGTTTCTTTGTCTTGGTCATTTCTTTAGGGTGTCATTATTAATTTTAATGGACTATCTTCTGTTCCAACAATAAAATCATTAGGCTCAATGATGTCTTTTTTGTGACATGGAAATTAATTTGAGAGAAACTATGCAATTGATTTATGTCACATTCATCACTTAGTTCAGGGGGAGTTTGATATCTCTACTCAGGGTCAGGATTGGCTTCTGGGATTGAGAGCAACGTTGCTCTAGTCTTTACTGTGTAATGTTTTTAATGGGCAATAGGCAATCATTGTGAAAGTCTTAAGATATAAGATAACTAAACACACTAGATATATGAACTATAGACATTTAAACACCATTAGAAAATTATCTTACAAATATAGCTAATTAATTAATTAAATTACTGATTCAACATACTAAATCATTGATTAAATGGAGATGAACATAACCATTTTTTAAAAATATATTTTAATGAACAACATATATATGCTCAGTTAACTTTTATTCCTAAGGCATATTCCTTCTTTGTTTCCATTTCCTTAATCTGAGAATTGCTGTACTCTCTGCTGGAAATTACAACTCAATCCAAAATTACACAGTGTTTATCTGATTTCTCAAAATGAACAGACTGTAGGATCGAGTTCAGAATTCAGCAGAGCAATTTAAGTATTGGAGTCTTTAATCTCAGTAATGATACTCCTCAGTTCTTAGCAATCTAGGGGGTTATTTGGGCTTGTTATTGTTTGTGACTTATTTTTCCTTCCCTTCTTCCATCAACAAAGGCAGGTGGCTGGGAGGACTAATAGTTGGCAGCATTTTTTTGTCATTGTTAACAGAATCCAAGCTCTTTCTTTAAATCAGACTTTGTTAAAGTAAAAAAAGAACAAAAAGTACGGTTTTTTACAGTTCATTTTAAAAGCAACAGGTTTGTTTTATTAGAGAAGTACTACATGTAATAAATAGAAGCTTCGTGTTTCTGATTGTTGACAGTAACTTGTGATGATGAATTATTAAGACTGGGTGATCTCTGCATTATGGCCTTTATTCTAAATTTGTGTATATATCTACATGTACTATAGCTGGGTGAAAGCAATGATTTTAGTATGTGTTGTGTCATTTTATGTTCTTTTTTGGAAAAGTACATGTGTGGTGGGATGGGAGGAGTGGGGATACTGAGGTTAACTTGTTCTACGAAGACTAGGTATAGTGACTTAAATAGATAGGATTCTTGCATTGACCTGACATGAAAATGTTACTTGAGACTGGAATTGTAGTCTACATCCTGTAGAAGACACAAATAACCCTGAATCTTATCATTGTCATATGTGTCCACTCTTCAGACTTACTTCAGGCACTGATAAAACAGCCGGCTATTCTTATTACTTAGGGCTTATTGTAGCCTATTGATTTTGTTTCATGTTATGTTTAAATCAACTGTCTTTATTTTATACCATCCTAAGGGGCTATTTTATTTACTGAGTTTCCTTTAAATCTGAGTCGCACTCTGTAAGACTGATGAGCACCATCAATTAAGTGACATCTACGATGTTCATGTTATCTGGCAGATTCTGCCATAACCATGAATCACCTATAATATTATCCCATCTACTGTATTACAGGAAAAGCAGAGATTTCTGACAGATGTTCTGCATGAAGTGATGCTGCTTGACGGGTTGGCCAGTTCCCATCCAGTATCACAGGAAGTGCTACGGGCAACAGATATTGACAGAGTGTTTGACTGGATCGCGTACAAAAAGGTAGGATAGAAGAGAGCCACATGCCAATGAGCTATTTCGCTATTGGGATATATAGCCTATTTCATGCTAGAAGTCTTATATTTTTTCTATTCTTTCTCGCAAGTGAAAATGGATTGTAAGTATGAAAAGAGTTATTAGGTTCACATCATCCCATGAATAGGACTTGGCTTTATAAATGAGTAAGATGGAAATGAATGTTTGCCAAACACTGTATGGAAATATTCAAAGTATTAATGAATAAATGCTTGGGAACTTCGTTTGAAATTGCTGTACAAATGGTGTATGTAAATGTCAGGTTCTAGTACTAAGAATATTGACCTAATGAGTGACAGATTCCTTCTGCTAGTGCCCTTAAATACTTGACTGATTGATGTTAATGGGTCTATGTAATACAGAACACATGCATGTTACAAGTAACATTTTAAAGGAGTTTTGGGGAACTGGGTATGTTGCCTGGATGATATGGCAAAGTAAACAAAAATTAGAAGCTTTTAAATGAGTGAGAAAAACTTAGAATCAGTGACAAGTCATAACTTTAAGGCACATTTCAGTTTTTTCACTGTTTCAAGGATTATTATTTATCCTTGTAGCTCTACCCCTTGATTTAATTTTTACATGAGGATGTAAGTCTTAGCCTTGACATATAGTAGTCATTTAATATGTAGGCGAAGACTCACCTCATTTTTAGTATATAATGAACTACATTTATTGGAATTTCTATGTCATTTTTAATGATTCAGTTGTGTCATATATCATAAGCTTTAAAAAATTGCTAAGGTTACCTTGTCAACAAATATATTTATTTATGATAACTAGAAATAAAAATAATTCATCAGAACTTCTAGGTATGCTGACTATACTAATATAGGTACTTGATTTTGTGTTAAGTATTGTCTCTCTAGATGATTACTAATTAGGAATGTAGGCAATAGTATTTAAAGATGCTTTGTTAGTAGAAAATATCATTGTATTTGATCATGTAGAGATCTTTTGATATTTTTAGGAGTAATATCATTTAGGTTCATGATATATTTATCATGCTTTATTAATTTGTATGTGATGAGTTTTGGCTATGTTTAGTTGCTATGTATTTAATTTATTTAATAATAGTAATATTTTTGATATAATCTATAAAGTACTTTATTAAGACATTCCAGACTGACAGTAATGTATCTAGTTATTTTCCCCACTCTTGATTCTAAATGGTAGGTTTATAAACACTAGTTTTATGTTAACATGATTAAAATCATGCCAATATGATTTTGATCAAGTGTAATATCAATGTCCCTTTATAGGGAACACCCAATCTGTATTCTATAGAATTGCAGAGTGTCAAGATGATTAAAGTGGACTAAGAATAGAAACAGTAGTAAGTCTGAATATATGGCAATTTTTATTATATTCATTTTATATTTTGGCAAAGAAAGCATGCTAGTTTACCGATATGAAAAATCAGCCACCTGTGTTGAGGTTCTCAGGACTACCATGGAGAGAGTTTCTGATGAACGTTTTACGGGCTGTATATATAATTATGCTTCAATCATCAGTAATAATGTAGCCTTTTCTCTGATATTTGGAGTGCCATTGTTGTACAATAAGCTGTATATATTTAGAAGGTACCATCTGATAGGTGCTAATAGTAAAGGCAATGCGAATACCATCACAATCAAGTGAAGAATACATGCATCACTGTAAGAGCTTCTGAAGTCCATTTTAAATCCTGCCTTCTCCACGCTGATAAACTTTCCTGTGAATTAATTTGCATTTTTGATAGACTTATAGAAACACTACACACACACACACATACACAAACACACACACACACATACACACATGCTTTTTCTTTCTTTCATTCATTATACTTATCTCATGACACATACACATTGACAATTTATAGGTATGCAAACAGTTTGCTTATTTCTGGGTTTGGTTATTGAAAATATTACTGCCCATGACTTCGGCACAACCTCAGGCGTCTTTGCTAGCCACAGAGTCTTCATGCCCCATCTTCTTGTCACTTATGTAACTCAGAGTGGGTCTTTGTAAGTCTTGGAACTTTTCTAGTTTCAAGCCTTTGCTAAGTTGTGTGAGTTTCCCCAACCATATAAATTGCATTCGCCTTTCTCCACCCTACTAGAAAGAATGTTTCAGTTAAGATGAAACGCCTAGTCAGCAAACTCAGTCTTTTCTTCCCTGAGTTGCCTTTGCACAGAGCTGAGAAACCCTGAACCATACACGTTTGGATTGGTGTCTAGACTGCTTAGTCTGCTGCTCTAGTATATATATATACTTATTTGGCTTCAGCACTGTTGTTTCTACCCAACTGGATCATGAAATAAGACCATGTCAGTCCTCCAGCTTGCTTTATTTTAAAGTTCTTCAGTCCTTCATGGTGTTTTGCATTTTACAGAAAAGAGTTTGCTAATACCTATAAAATTTACACTGGAGTTGTTAGGATTGTGTTGTATTGGTAAAACCATCTGGGACATTGACATTTTAACAATACTGCTTTAACAGACAAAGTGTACTCTGATTCAATTCTGTCAGGACACTCAATTCTGTCAGGCTCCTGTCCTGGTCTTTCAGTTATGTGGCTTATAACCATCTTTCATACCATCTTATAGGTTTGTCTCTGCATATTTCACATTGTGAACTATTAGATGTGGTATTTTAAATTTGTGTTTCTGAGTTTTTGTTATCTATATAGATAGAACTTTGTAGAACTGAAGGCGTTAAGAGCATTGGCTGCTTTTCCAGAGGACTAAGCACCCACATGGTGGCTCATAATTTTTCAAAACTCTATTTCCAGGCCATTTTACTCTCTTTTCTGGCCACTACGGGCATTTCATGCATCTGGCATACAGATATACATGCATCGAAAACACTTTCACATTAAAAAATTTTTTTTAAAGTTAGAATTAAATATGCTATTTTGGACTTCTACAGTAAAATAGCTCTAACTTTTTGTCTATGAATGCTATGAATGAATGAATTATGGCTTTTATAAAATTATATTTCTCTAATCTCTGAAATTTTCACACATCGATGCAATGTATCTTGATCATCTCCATTTATCACCTGCTCCCTCCAAATTTTATAAGGAATCCCTGTGATATCTTCCTTCTTAGATCATGCTTGTCCTATTTGTTTATTTATTTATGTATACATTTGTAAATTCAGTGAGTCCAATTTCTTTTTCTTATATGTGCTAAGGCAAGGTGTCACTCCCTGCTGCATGGAAAACTTACCAGGGACCACACTCCTAGAGAAAAGTGAGTTTCCCTCCCCTGTTAGCTATCGGCTGCCAAGAGTGTCTCAGCTAGGAGGAGAGCCTTGGGATCCCTATCCTCATCCACATTGGAGGCTTTTATTGACTTGACTTTGTGCAGAACTTGCTCAGGGATGCACAGTTCGCTGTGAGTTCATCTGTGTGACAGCATGCAATGTTTATTGGACATCATTTCACAGCTCCCTTCCCCATCCTCTAGCTCTTACTTTCTGCCCCTCTTTTACAACATTCCTTGAGTCTGAGGATGATGTTAAAGGAGCGGGTACTGCTTTTCCCTCCACGGCTGAACATTAACTGTAGGTTTTATTTTCAGCAGTTCTCTCTGATCAGTAGGGAGCTGATCATAGGGAGGCCACCCGTGTCTGGCACTGGGTATCTCTGGGTGTTTATAGGCACCCTTTATCATGGCATATTCTCCTCCCAGAGTGCTCAGTTTTATTCAGAGTGGGATGTAGATTCTATCAAATCCCTTTCATGTATCAAGATATCGCTCTCCATAACTTTTTTTTTATCTTTTTAGTTTGTTCATGTCTCAAGTTTTATTTGATTGAATCTTTCTTTGTACTGCTGGCAACAATATCCATTCCATATTCATCTTGTAATCCATTGTTCAAACAACTTGCTAAAGCCAAATCTAGATATTTTGTACCACTGTTCATCAGAGATATCGATGCTCTTTGCTACTGGTAATCTCCTCTCTTGGTACTGTCTCTTTTATTATCACTTTATTGAGCACATTATAAAATGGGGACTTATTATCTTTCTCAATTTTATAACAATATGTGTAAATTTTTTAAAAAATAAAGAAATGTTTAATAGCTTTTCTAAAATAGGAGTATAGATATACCTAAAATTTCTTTCATGAAAAGCACAAAACATCAAAGATTTACATTCCTTAAAATAGCATGCATTTTCTGAGTTTTTAATTTAAGCTTGATTGAGTTTTGATAACTTGTTTCTCTTTCAAGGATTGCCTCTATTTTACTAAAATGCTTACCTTATTTACATAAATTTTAAGACACCTTCCATTATTTATTTAATTGCTACAGAATCTCAAATGATGTAAGCTGAACCCACATATTAGTCACTTGTATGTTACCCTTTTGTGCCTGGTTTGTAAAACTATGAAACTTATAAACGTTATTCATTTTCTCAAAGAACAGCTCTTGATAATATACATTTTCCCTTGTTGCTTCTTTTATATATAACTTCTCTCATTATCATTCCCCTTTTCTGTATACTTTTTATTTTCTTATCTTTCTTTTCTTTTTTTCATAATTTCTTAAGCTACAAGCTGAGTTTAACTCAAAACTCCATTTATCTATTTTAACTTTAAGTGTTTATTCAATGATATTTTCTTTCTAGATGTATTCCCAGGAACTCTTTAAAAGTGTAGTATTTATATTATGGCTTCCATCTCATTCACTTGTACTATATAATTTTCTGTTTCATTTTTTAAAACTACACTACCAGTTATTTATAGTAGGTTCTTAGTTTATGACTACTCAAAGTTTGCCAGAAAGATGCCTGCTGTTAATTTCTGACTTCTTCTGTAGCTGTTAGAATAATACACACTGTATGACTTGACTCTTCTTTGATTGATAAGCCTTGTTTTATGACCTAGAAATTGATATTCCTTGGTGCTATGTGAGGACACTGGTGTTGGTCCAGTGTTCTATAAATGGAATTAGGCTCAGTGTGATGACAGAACTATGGAGTCTTTATATTCTTACTGAGTTTCTGTCTCCTTGTTCATCGTGCTTTTGTGATGAGCAGTTTTTTCTTATTTCTTTTGTGATGTGATTCACAATGATCCTGTTAATCTGTAGGTAGGTAGAATGGGTAAACTTTTTATGTCTAGGATATCTTAGAATTTACAGAGATGATTAACTACAAATAAATAATAATAGTAAATGTTTTTGAATCCATGCTATGCAATGTGCCAACATTTTATAGCCTTTTAATTTAATTACTGTAATCACCACATGAGGTTTTTATTATTTTGATTTCAACTTTAAGATAAGAAGAAAATGACAGTCAATTCATGGATATGATTCCAAGAAAATTGGGTTTCAGAGCTCTCATTCTCCATTATTGTATTTGATTAAAAAGCTTGGTTGCTTTAGATAAATCCAAATTTTTTTGACAAGATAATTGGAAAAGCCTTTGCCTATGGGGCTACGTACTTACCACAGAGTGCTGTGGGTATAGTAATAAGACAGAAAGGAGAAAGGTCATAGAAATAATTGAGTATAGTAACATGTAAATGTTTACATTTTAGGTCAAGAAAACTGACCAAAACAACAAACAATTGGAAAATTTGTGGACTAAATTGATTGATAAATCTGAGCTGCAGTAATAACTTTATGAATCGTTAACTGAGATATTTAAACAATGTCATCAGAAAGCAACCTTTCTTCAGTTTCTTAGCTTTGCCACTTATTTACTTGATATTTTTCATAGGTGGTATCAGACTAGGTTAGTCTAGTCAGGTCATCAATATTTTGATCTCAGTATACTTCAAGAAGAATTGCTTATTTCAACACAGAATTTCTATTTGTCTCTCCAAAGAACTCAGTCTTATTTAAGTTAGGAGACAGAATTAATTTTCTAAAACTTATGTACACAAGATGTAGTACTCTGAAAGGCCAGTCTAGGCAAACAGCTTATCTTCTGCTATGCTGGAGTTGGCAGGAAACTCATTCTGTAGAGAAGGCTCAGAAATGGAACACCGTAGAATTTATGGAAAGCAAGAGGGAATCACATGTAGTCACATAAAGAGCAATGGTTTGAAGCAGTAGACCTTCAAGTTGGGCAAGTTGGGTCAGGACTGGAAAAGTTCTGCCATGAGGAGCTTCTATTGATGACAGCAGGCCAAGAGATCCAAAGAAGTGTTAAAGAGGATGCATCACAGTTTCAATACTATCCTAGAAAAGATAGAGCCCTATAGATATAGTAGAGATGGAGTTGATGTGCTTGATCTGGACAATTTAGAATAGTGACAGGAATTGTGAACAGTAGACATTTTGGAGTTATGATAAGTACCATTTAATTTTTAAACATTTACTTGCTCTTTCTGTAGTTCCCTTCCTGAGTAACTCTGTTACAAGTTAACACTGATCTTGGACAACAGTCAGCCCCCATTGCATTTCTGTTTCCTTGCCATATTTATCATGCTATGTAATTATTCCTTTAATAATATCCTAATTATTTCTCTCTACTCTTATTCTTCTTGAATTACAATTTCATTGCACTTTATATAACTTGCAGAGAAGTACATAACAGGAGAAAAGTAAGTTGTAGAGAAATAAAGGGAATAACTAGTGGGTCACATACAGTCTTTTGTGGAGTTGGGTTTGAAAACTGAAGACTTTCAAAGAAATACTTAGAGACATTGGCTATGGGTAGTCCCAAGGTTAGGTTTCAAACAAACAAAAAGACTTCCTAAAAATTACAGTTTTAGGACAGAAAAAGTCTGATAGCTACCGTATCATAAAGATGTAGATCTAATGAAATAACAAGCTAGTTTAGAGTGGAAAAATGAAGACACTTTCATTGAAAAATGCAATGAAACATTGCATGATACTATGCACAGACAAGAAAGGCTATAAAGAAGCATGGAGACAGCATCTTTGCTCTCAAAGCACACAGGGAAATAAGAATCAATGACCCAGTGACCTAGATGATGAAAGTGAGTGAATGCTCATTAAATTTACATAGGACACCAATGTGGAGGGGACTGCCACAAGCTTCAAGAGAAGAGCAAAGTGGGCGATGACTTCAGCATTTTAAATAGGATTCCTTAAAAGCAAGAACATTTTTCAGAAACTCATACGAACCGGTTTATTTTTAAAGATTAAACATATATGGCATAGAATAAGAAGAAAAGGATTTGTCAAACAGAGAAAAATCCACAATAGTCATGATGACCCCAATTTATGTAAACGGAATGGCAATAAAAATTCAACTTGTGAGATTTTGCTAGTATATTCTATAGCTAGAATTTGACAAAATATTTTTTATGGTTCTGGAAACCTCTGACATAAAAAAGACCAACCATCCGTTTTTATGCATCATCTTTTGATATCTAAGAACCTCACCCCCTGTGCCATCTTAGTCAAGCCATGATGAATACACACAGAGAAAATGTAGCCAGGACCACTTCTGTAAGAGGAAATCTATGCCTTCTTTTAAAACTGTAACTTAGGAGATACAGAGTACAGGAAATTAAGCTAATGGTTATAATAAGCATAACTGTAGTGGGAAGTCATGCAGGTCCTTTAATGAACTTCTCCATACACAAAACTTTTGTGAACTGCTTCACATGTGCCACATCATTTATATCCAATGAAAATTTTGGAACACATGCACCTTTACTCATGTTGAACACCGAACATAGTTAAATGATCACCAAGGGTTAAGCTTTTAGAAAGTAGGTGAGACAATATTTGAAATACCTGTAAGGTCCAATTCTGGGCTCTTATCTACAAGATGCTCTACAAACAACTACATCTTAATAAGAGCTGTGGTGTGAACAATTTCCACACGATGACAACTTAAGTTTCTTAGGTCACTCTCAACCCTCTTATTCTGATTATCTAAAGTCTTACTTCTGATGTCAACTCTCTCCAAAATCTGATTTCTTAGCATCATCTCTGTGACATACTTGTATGAATCATTGTCACATTTGGGCAGTCATGTCCTTTGGCGGCACTCACAGAGAGATCATTCTAGAACCAAGTCAGTTTGAGCCACTTCTTTGCTGGAAATCCTACAAAGACTGAACAAAAATAAGAATGAAAGACCATGTCCTTACAATGGTGCATGAGGTCATCTCTGTCACTGCTCACTCTATACTCTTTGAGCCCCACAAAACTCTTTTCTTTTGCCTCTGAACGTTCATTTCTGTCCCTACGTTGGTGATGCCCCTGCGCTACCAATCTCCCCC
>PVIU01024373.1:0-25656 GCA_004026605.1 Ondatra zibethicus
GCCCACCCCCCTCCCTCCCAGCCTTGGAAGGAGTGCATTCAAAAAGACTCGGTTCCCAAAACGATAATACATGCAGAAGAGATAGGTCCTGGTGTCATTGTTGTTGGGTTCTCCATCCGCCAACTTTCGCTGCCACATTCAGAGAGTCTGGTTTGATCATATGCTCATTCAGTCTCTCTGGTCATGTTCTCACAGACTGGGAGGAACTGCTGTCCCTAGAGGAGGAATGCGGGCCCTCTTGAGGCTGGTTTGGAAACAGAAGACCATTGAACTCCTAATCTAAGGAAGGGGATCCACAAAACTGCAAGTCCATTATTTGCTGGATGAGAAACCAAAGCCCACTGAATTCCTCTTTGTGCTTCCCCACAGGTCTTGAGGTCTCTCCTTATAGATCCCCTGAACAAATATTTACCGAACAGCAGTCCTAATCATGTAAAACATTGTTATTAACCAGACTGTTCATGGTTATCTGGTGCATGATGGAAGCGAGTTAAAGGACAGCATCTTTGGACTCCCTACTTCTTAAAAGGAAGTGAGGATTTGCATAACTACCCATGCTTCCGCCTGATTATACACAAAAGAATACAGAAGGAAGCCATAGGGCATCTTAACAGTGTCTACTGGGGATATTAGTCTGAACAAAAAAAGACATATTTACTAGTTCCATTTTAGATGCTTGAATGGCATCAGTGTTTAACTTATTTCATTAAGTTGTGCAACTCTTATTATATGTGGCCATGTGTGAGTGTCATGTGTGCAGGTGCATGTGTATGTTCCACTGCACATGTACATTTACACACATACAGATGGAGGCCACAGAGAACAACCTTGGGTGCCAGTCCTTAGGTACCATCCACTTTCTTTTTTTTTAAAACAGGGCTCTTGGCATTCCAGAGTTCACACACTGGCTAGGTTGACTGCTCACCCAGTTCCGGGAATCCATCTGTTTTTGTGTTCTTAGAACTGAGGTAATAAGCATGAGCCTCTACCCTCAGCTTTTTCTTTTTTAACCTGGGTTGTGGGAATTGAATGCAGACCCTTCCTTATATTTGCATGGCAAGAAATTTAACCAACTAAGCCATCTCACTAGCCCCAATATTCAGTTGTTAAAATTTGGTTTGAGAAGGCATACCTACAAGAGTTTGCACAACTCAGTACATCTCTGGAAAGCAAATTGGAAATCTGCTGTTGTTGGATGTTGGTGACATGGAAACCATAATAGGTGTCTGTCTTCTTTGCCCTTGGTTATGTGATTTGAGATTATCTGTAGCCCACCTGTGGTGGTTTGAATAGAAATGCCCCCATTGGCTCATATATTTGAATGCTTGGTCATTAGGGAGTGGTGCTACTTGACAGGGATTAGGAGCTATGGCCTTGTTGGAGTAGGTGTGGCCTCACTGGAGGAAGTGTGTCACTGGGGGTAGGTTTTGGAGTTTCAAATTCTCAAGCCAGGCCCAGTGTCTCTTTCTTCCTGCTGCCTGATGATCTGGATATATAACTCTCAACTTCTCCAGCCCCATATCTGTCTGTATGCTACCATGCTCCTTGTCATGATGACAATGGACTAAATCTCTGAATCTGTAAGTCAGCCCCTGATGTTTTTCTGTTGGCTCAGCAGCTGCAATTGAATCTGCTAATATTTTAATTATCATCTGCCACCCTACAGCCCCTCAGTCAGCACCCTGCTGGCTACTGAGGCTGTGGCCTGGATGGGCTTCCAGTCCTCCATCCCCGGCTCTGCTGCAGCCATGATATGAAGGTTCAAATTAAGTCTATATCATTCTATTTATCGATCAAACTCAGGAGTCAAAGACTGGGGTAAAAACCTGCTAACTCAGAGAGACTGAGTAGCAACTAGCTGAACTTGCTTTTTGGCCAGAGATACCACAAAAGATGTATCTACTCCCTCATCCCAGAACCAAGAAGAAGCTCAAACTCCAGCCCCCACCCTTTCCTTCCTGTGCATCTTCTCTATCCAAATTGCTGACTTCTCTATGGCCAATTCCAGTCAGCTAGTTGCTTGCTCCACTCCCTGATTCAAGGCATAATTTTATTGGGTGGTCTCCAGGAGTGTCAGAGTGAGATCACATATCCCACAACACCCAATTAAATGCTTTCCTTTATAAGAGTTTCCATGGTTATGGCTTCTCTTTAAATCAATAGAAACATTGACTAAGACAAAAGTTGGTGCCAGGAATGGGATATTTCTGTGACAGGCCTGGCCATGCTGTTGTTTGGTGGAATATGGAACACTTTGTGTTAGAAAACAGACAATTTAAGCAGAGCTTAATGGGTCATCCTAGTAGGAGCATGGAAGACAGTGTTGGGGTGATTTGACCTGTGGGGGCCCAGCTCAAGAAGTTTTAGAGGGGGACTTGTGGAAGGTCACTGTGGCTTTAGGTCTCATGTGACCTCAGGGGGCTGGTGGGCACCACTACTCTGAGTGGATGTGCAATGGAGAGGTTTGCAATGTGGAGAAGGGAGGAGCTGGAGGCATGATGTCTGTGACAGGTGTGAGAGAGGACTGGGGTTGGCAGTGGAACAGGTCACTGGGTGTGGTCAGAGGGGTGGGGTGAAGCAGCCTGGAGCTTACAAAGATGCAGACTTGGTCCCTGAACACATCACCTGATCATAGGATTGCTCTAGCTCTAAGCAATGACAGAGACCAAGTAGAGGAACAGTTCACTTTCTGAACTGGACCTCCTCGAAGAACTACCATGGTCCAAATGTTGCTGAGGGCGGTGTGTGAGTCATTGGCCCTGATGCAACCAGGGGCCACATAGATGTTCATGGCCCATGTTTACCACCTAACACCATGCAGAAGTTTGAGGTTTGTGCCTAGGTCATGTTGCTGTTCATGGGCCATGATGCCTCTGGGGACCATATGGGTGATTTACATGGTCTCCTGAGGCCATGGTGATATCTAGGTCCCTGGCACTACCAAAGGCCATATCTGGGTCCTGACTCTTACTGCAGCCAGGATCTATATTGATGTCCATGGCCCATGTTAGCACCAAAGGCCATGCAGGTATCTGTGTTTTGTCCTGAAGTCTGAAGCCATGTTAATGTCTCTGGGCAGTGCTGCTGCCAGGTGATGGGGAAACTCTGTCAACCTGTCACATCTAGTTAAGGCGTGGCTACCTGCAGCAGAGGAAGAGAAACTGGGAGAACTCAGGGGCATGCCCTCTTTACGTGGTGCCACCAAGCAGATAGGAAGTCGGACCTCCCACTCTTGTAGCATGAGTTTCCCCTTATAATCCTTAAAATATAATTGTTATTCTTTAACTGGCCTGGTTATTTATCATACCGATCTAATCAACAACACCTGGCACAACAGCCAGGGCCATATTGACATGGGTGGTCTGTGCTGCCTCCTGAGGCCATGGTGATCCAGTCTGTGCTGCTGCTGAGGGTCCAAGGTCCTGCTGCAGCTGGAGTCTATGTTGATGCCTGTGTTCCTTGTTACCACCAAAGACTATGTGTATGTCCATGGTCTTTACTGTAGCCTGAAACCATGTTGATGTGTGAGGTCTGGGCTGCCTCTAAGTACCTTGTCAGGGTCCATGGTCCTCCTGCAGCTGGGGGCTGTGTTCACAGTATGTGATATCACCAGGAACTATGGGAAAACCCATGATCCAAGCTCCAGCTGACTGTAATGAGCAAGGAAGCTACTTTGGCACTGATATCAACGATTGCAAACACACAAGTGAGAAAGAGGGACATGGAAGGTTTGGGTGACAATAGGTACTTCCCCCCACCATCAATCCATCCCAAAAGTAACAGGTTTATGTGATAATTGGTACCCCCCACACACACCAATCCATCCCAAAAGTAACAGCCTAAAAAGGAAACCATCAAAGAGAACTCTCAAAAATCGATAAGGATGGCTGGGCGGTGGTGGCGCATGCCTTTAATCCCAACACTTGGGAGGCAGAGGCAGGTGGATCTCTGTGAGTTCGAGGCCAGCCTGGTCTACAAGAGCTAGTTCCAGGACAGGCTCCAAAGTTACAGAGAAACCCTGTCTCAAAAAGCAACAAACAAAAAAATTGATAAGGATGCTGAAGTGTAGCTCTCCACAACTGATGGTTGCTGGTGGAGGTGCAGGTAGAGAAGGACTCAATTATCTTTAAGGGGTGGGATGCTGGGAAGTTAACCATACTCTAGTAAGAATATGGACAACACAAAATGGACTTTTTAATTTTTTTGTTTTGCTGGGGGGGGTCACAAGGGTTGGGAGTAGATAAAGAAGGACTGAGAAGTGAGTGTGATAGGGGTGTATAAGGTGAAATTCCCAAAGAGTCAATAAAAAATATTATTTTGAGGAAAAAGACATTTCAGAAGGGAAATAACATTAGTATATGGCCAAGATACTGTTCTCGTGATATTTTAGCAAAGAAAGCAGCTACTTTTTGCCCTTGCCCAAAAAGTCTGCCTAATGCTGAATTGAAGAGTTTGGGATTAATGGCATTGGTAGAGGAGACAGGTTGGTAGTATTGACTATGTCATATGGTTATTAGTGGATAGTCTTATGCAGACCTGAAATGAAAAGGAGCAAGCTAAGCAAGAAAAAATACAAAATATACAGTTTTAGGAGCAAAGGATCATTAGAAAGTGTGATGGAGCTAACTCCAGGGGTCAAGGAGATAAGAAATTCAAAGAAAAACCAGATCTTAAATGAAATAAAGGGAGCAGTGAGCTTAGGGCAAGAACCCATCCAGCTAAGCTTCCAAATGTGAAAAGGAATTAAAGAAAATTTAGGGGCAGGAATGATGGTGCACTCCTTTAATCCCAGCACTCAGAAGGCAGAGGTTGGCAGATCTCTGAATTCCAGGTCAGAAAGGTCAACAGAGAAAGTTCCAGAACAGTCAAGTTTAGGCGGTTAAGGAAACCACCAAAACAGAATGCTGATAACAATGTATTTGAATGAGGGGGCCATGTTCCAGCCCCAAGCAAGCTGCAGATCTTAGCAGCTTCAGTCACACAGTTCTGGCTTTAGAGTCAAGGATAAAAAAGAGGTTGCGGAATCTCCCTCTGTGGCTAAGGAAAGCTGCAGAGGCCAGGTTGTATCAGGGGTGTCCATGCAGGGTGTTTGTCAGCAGTGGAGGCCCCGAGAGGCCATTGCAGGAAGCTGTGAAAGTGACCTGGATTATCTAGGAGGTGCTGGAGCCATGGGACACCTGCTGAGGAAAGCTGCTAACAGGTTGCAGAACCAGCCTAAGAGAGAATGTGTTGCAGTCAGCAAAACTGAGAGGAGGTGGAGACCTGAAGGAGAATGCTTTGACATCAGACCTGGAGATGCAGAGTTTGGAGTTTGCCCAGCTGCTTGCTTTGATCTAGTATTCCCTTATTATGCTCCTATTCCTCCCTTTGGGAAGGGTACTGTCTATTCTGTGCCACTGTATGTTAGAAATGTATGAGCTGCTTTTTTATTCTGCTTTATACAGGGGATTACAGTTAAGAGATTGCCATAAGTCTCTGAAGAGACTTTGAACTTTTTAGTCTTAAACAGTATTGAGACTGATAGACTACAGATGGGGACTTTTGAAGTTGAACTGAGGGCAGTTTTGCATTATGGTATGGCTACAAGCCTATGGGGGCCAGGGGTTGGAGCGTGGTGGTCTGAATAGGAATGGACCCCACAGGTTCTTATATTTGAATGTCTGGTCATTAGGGAGTAGTGTTACTTAACAGGGATTAGGAGGTGTGGCTTTGCTAGAATAGGTGTGGCCTTTTTGGAGGTGGGCTCTGGAGTTTCAAATGCTCAAGCCAGGCCCAGTGCCTCTCTCTTCATGCTGTGTGCCAATGAGGACGTAGAACTCTCAACTTCTCCAGCAATATGTCTGCCTTCACGCCACCACATGTCACAACATGATGACAATGGACTAAACCTCTGAACCTGTAGGCCGCCCCGGTTAAATGCTTTCCTTTATAAGAGTGGTCGTGGTTGTAATTGTTGCTTCTCTGAGGGGAAAAGTTTCCCCAATGCAAGTGTTTTGGCTCTGAGGGAAAGGTATCCTGGCAGTTGGGAGCCGAGGAATACCACAAAGTCACACTGCAAAACAAACTGCATACAAGAGATTTGTTACAAAAGACAAGAGAGCAACTGCCTCTGCCAGGCATGAAGCGGCAAAGAACTGTGCAGGAGGCAGGCCTTATACAGGGTTTCTTAGGGCAGAACTTCCTAGGCTGGCCTTGGATTTGTAATATTTTGTGGCCTGATCTCGGGGCAAGCTCGGGGAAACTTGATTCAGCCATACTCTCTTGTACAGCTTCTTACACTGAGAGATGCCGCAACTGAATGCGGGCCGTACAGAAAAGCAGCAATGGCAAAGGCCTCTGAACATGTAACTACCAAAATTCATTAGAAACCAAGTGCATTATGCATTGGAGGTGCTTCTGAGGCATTCACCCAGGTTGCATCATGACACATCACTGCAGCCATGGTTCTGAACGTATAACGTACCCGATTCACAGGGCGTGCCATCACGCCACACGCTGCCAACAAACACTGCCAGGAACACCTCAGCTCCTATTAGATTTGGACGTTGTTGTTAATTTCAGTGTTTTTGCTGACACACAATGTCTTCTGCTCTTCTATGGAATTAAACATAGCGGTTTAATTCCAGAAAACAGACTTTCAACTTTCCTGCTGCCGTTCTTCCACAGCTAAGCATCAGATTACATCACTGGGCTATAGAATGCTAGAAAGCTAGGTTTTTAAAACTCTTATTCTGAACAGCTGAGTTGCATTTCATAAACCCCATTAAATGTTAATTTTGGTTTGGCATTGGAACTGAATTTCCAATCCTTTTTGAAATGGCCCTAAACCTACTTCTGCCACTTTTACTACATTTTTAAAGTGAGGTAGCATTCTTACTATTGATAATTAAAAAATCAAAATATTGATTAACTCAGAAAAACATTAAAGAGGCTCCCTGTCCTGCAGCAGCAGATACTCAAGAACGATTTTCTTTATGTGAAAACAAGCTCATGCATGCATAAAGTTAGTATGAAGATTCACCTTCATCTTCAACACATGGTAAAAGTATATGTACACTTAAGGATTTTTAAAAATAAATGTCTTCATGATTCCATCCATATCATAAATATTTGATTAGTATGCCTGTTTTATGTATCAATATGCATGGGGGTCATGTAAAAGTTTCTCAGGCTAAAAAGGGTTTCAGGTACAAAGAGTTAAGAAGTCTGGACTATTGCACCCCAGGTTCAGTGACAGAATCGGTTTGGTTAGAATCAGATCGGTGCTTTTACTTAGGATTTTAACACTGATACCCGTAGGGGTGTTTGGATGGTTGATGCCGGGTTTTTCTGTGATTTTTTTTTTTTAACTTTCGCCTCAGTTCTGACAGGTTCACAAAGTGATTTGAGAACCTTCTTTTTCTTTGCTGTAACCATCCCAGTCTGGAATGCCTTACCCTTTGTGTGTTTAAAATAGTGTTCATATGTCCATAAGTCCAGCAAAATCTTTTAAGACATAGGGTTCGCTGCTTGCATAGAGGGCTGCCGATCTGTTCTCATCCCCCATGTCTTTCTCTCTCCAGTTTTACTGTTTCCTGGAAGATGCCATCTCACTCGCTTTTGTTTGCATTGTGCTGTGCTGTCCACTGATGACCCTTTTATCACTGCCTCTGTTACTCTGTCCCGTTCTCCATTCTGAGTTCTGCTTCTCCCATTTACGGGGCGCGGGGAGGGGGGCTTACTAACCTTGTTGGATCTATTTACAGAACCAGGCATGCCCTGCTTGTTTTCTTAGATTGTCTGGGGGTTCACGTGTCTTGTTGATGTGTTAAGATCCAGGTCCTGGCAGGGCTATCAGGTCTTGGTCTTAAGCTTTCTGGTTCAATAGTGATTCTCCATTTGTTTCTCCCACCTGCTTTTCTTGGATTTCTTTGATTGTCCTCCTCTTCTCGACACTGTAGGTCAATGCCAGCTTCATTTGTTTTCACTTTTTACTGGTCTAATGACTAAAGAATTTAAGACAATTACTTTTCCCGAATCTAGCTTTGGCTTGGCTCACAAAATCGAAACTGTGGCATTGCACCCCCACTTTCTCTGAGATGGTTTATATCTGTGGCTGAGTTTGTAGGAAAGAAAGTTTACAGCTATTTGTTAATTAGCTGTTTAGAGATCATTTTAGATGAACAGTGGGTTCAATATAGCAAACAAAGAGAAGGGAGAAAGCAACCATAATTCTACCAGCCCAGCTGCTGGCTGCATCTCCCCCAGGGTTCTCCATTGCAGTTACTTCTTCTCTAGCCATTATTTTAATTTTTGTGGTAGGTTCTCACATAGCCCAGACTGGTCTTGAATTCTCAGTCCTGCCCTTGCCTCCCAGACTCTAGAACTGCAGGCGTAGGCCACCATTCCTGGTCTTTCCTACCTGTAGCGGTTTGAAAGAAAATGGCCCCCAAAGGAAATGACCCTATCAGGAGGTGTGGAGTAGGTGTGCACCTGCTGGAGCAAGCGTGTCACCGTGGGGGCAGGCTTTGAGGTCTCTTTTCTCAAGCTTCATTCACTGTGACAGTCAGTCAGCCTCCTGTTGTATCTAAGTCAAGGTGCAGGACTCTCAGCTCCAGCACCACATTTGTCTGCGTACCGCCATGCTCCCTGCCATGATGCTAGTGCACTGGACCTCTGAAAATATAAGCAAGCCCCCTCAACTAAATGTTGTTGTTGTTGTTTTTTAAATAAGAGTTGCTGTGGTCATGGTGTTTCTTCATATGGCATCATAGCAATGGAAAACCCAAGCTAAGACACAAGCTTTTCTAAAATAATTTTTATCATTCCTGTCTTAAAAGCCACGTTCTTCATTATTTCTACCTTGTAATGCTTTATATTGATCATCAGCCTGATAGGGTCTAGGTTACCTCAGCAACCACCTCTGAATGTCTTTGAGGACTAGTGTAGATCTGGTTAATCGGACTCAGAAGACCCCTTCACGATGGGCAGTCCTATCCCATGGTCCACAGTCCCGTCTTCCTCTGCTTTCTGCCTTGGGATGCAGTGCGGCCACTGCAAGCTCCTGTGTTGCACCTTCCTGCTTATGATGGGATCACTCTTAAAGTCTGAACCAAAATAAATGCTTCCTTCCTCAGGTTGCTTTGGCTGGGTGCTGTGTGACAGCGAAGGGAAATGACTAATGCATAGGCCTGGCGCTGCTTCAGGCAAGCTGTGGCTCGGGTCAACTTCTGCAACCATGGAGGCTGCTGGGCAGACTTGGATGGGACCGAAGTCTTGTTTGGTTTTCCCTCAGAAAAAGGAACAGTGACAAAGATGCTGTGTACAAGAAGACAGTCCTGTTTTTGAAACAGTCACCCTCTGATGTACCTTGAAAACAGGGAACAGGAAATGAGCTCTCATTCCCTATAAGGCAGGCCCCATCTTTTCTCCAGTTCCCCCCAAACTGGACAAACCACATCACTCGTTCCGAGCCTCGCTTTCTTCATCTGTAAACAGGAACAATCTTTGTCCTTATCTCAGATGGCTGGGATGAGTCACACAGAGCTCTTCATACGGGATGAGCGCATAATAAACGCTCACTAAATGAACCTGTGGTCGCGGCTCCCGCTTACTCTCTGAGCAAGCAAGGGGAGTAAGGAACTTGTGACTCCACTGGGGCTTGGGGGACCCCCCGTGCCTAATTCTCATCTGCAGTTTTACAAAAGCAATTAAAGTTCGCCTGCGATCCTGAGTCTCTGGTTGTCCTTGAAGCTGCAGCTGCCCTACTGAGAGCGGGAGGCAGTGCCCTTCTGTGCCTTCCCATGCTGTTTACTATGCCAGCGAGGCTGCTCAAGCTCATTACTGCTGCGGAACACAGGCCCCCAGGGGCTGAAGGAGAGCCGGGTAATCACCAACAGATCCCTAATAGGTATGGACTCAATGGAAACAAGTCAATCAGGAATGCGCTGCTCGTGTCTAAACTCTTCCAACCCACACCCGGGGGGCCCTGGAGACTGCTAATGAGGGCCATGCTCCTGAGGCCAAGAGCCCTGGCCACCAGCTCCACCCTGAGAGTTCTGGGCCAGAAGAACCTCATCAAGTGGCACCGATCACCCCCCTCCAAGATGCTTAACCTCAATTGCCAACTTGTCTGGAGTTAGAACCAACTAGTGCAGGGGTACACATACCTCTGGGTGCATCTGGGAGGTGTTTCCCAAGAGGGTAACCTAAGAGAGAAAACCCGCCTTGAATACAGATGATACCATGAGTGGAGAACTGGATGGAACTAAGCCAGTTCAGTTCCATTGTATCTGTTTCTTGGCCACCACAGATGAACCGCTGTGTTCCACCATGCCTCCCTACTGTGATGGAATGAACGCTTTGTAGCTATGAACCTAAAGACATCCTCCTTCCCTTCAGTTGTTTTACCAGATGTTTTGGTGACAGATGTGTCACAGATACTCGGGGCAGCCATCCAAGGTGACCTAGGAGGCCATCTGGCTTGACATCAGACTCTGCCCTGACTGCACGACTTGCTCTGTTCTCTCCAGTACAAACTATTCTTTAAAAGTGCCTTATGAGAGAGAATTAACACAGGGAACCCACCTCCTACTCTTCCTTCCATCTCTCTGCCTTCATCTACATCCCAGGGGGCATCTTGCTTGGTTTTTCCCCTTTATTAGAATATATTTGCATATGCTAATATATTAACACGTAATGGCAGCTATTATTTGGGTTTCATTTAGACATTTTTAAAGGCTGAGGATGTAGCTTAGTGATAGAGCATCTGTTTAGCATGTGCAAAGCTATAGGTTTGATCTCCAGAACTGTTGAAAGAAAGAAAGGAAGGAGGGAAGGAAGGAAGGAAAGAGGGAAGAAGAAAAAGAAGGGAAAGAAGGAAGGAAGGGAGAGAGAGAAAGGAAGGAAGGAAGAGAGAGAGAGAGAAAGGAAGAACTGAATCATTAGGAAGGCTCAATAGCTGATCTTCATCTATATTCCTTATATCTTTCAGTGGTAGAAACACAATCCCAGCATTTCCAGGAGGCCCTGCTTGCTCCACGGCAAACAAGGCATCTATATCTTGGGTGGAGAGGGCACAGGTATCAGATGTTAAACTGGTCATTTTTAATTTTTGGTATGTGTATGGGGGTTCATATATGTGTACAGTTTGTGTGTGTGTGTACACATGTGTGTGGAGGCCAGGGGACAACCACAGATGTTATTTCTCCAGATGCTGACCATCATTTTTGCTGTTGTTAGGACAGCCTCACATTGGCCTGGAATTTGCTAATTAATTTAGATTAGCTGGCCACCAAGTCCCAGGGAGCTGCCTGTCTCCAACTCCCCACCCTGAGATTACAAGCACACACACACACACACACACACACACACACACACACACACACACACACCATAGCCAGCTTTTTAAATGTTGGTTCTGGGGTTCAAACTCAGATTCTCATACCTGCAAAGCTAGCACTTGACCAACTGACCTATATCCTCAGACATGAACTGGTCCTGTTCCCTCATCCCATTTCTCCACTGCCATCATCCAGGCTCCATTTCTCTTCTGTTGACTTGGCCATCATCCTTGGTAAGATCCTGATAACATTCACTCATCCTCAAGCAACGTTACCATGGAGCCAGTCACTCAGTTGTTCCCAAACTCTTCTCTCCAAGGAGCTCACCTGCTTCCTCTTCTATGGCTCTTTCCACGACCCACTGAAGCACACTTGCTTGATGAGCCCTGAAATGTGAGGAGAGTTCTCAGTTACTGTCTAAAAAGTTTGTTACCCCATAACCACTGCAAAAGAAAGCTGGTGGAGGTATAGGGACAGTGAGATCATCTCACCTTTCAATTTGGGAAATACCTGTAACAAATGAAGGACAATTTTCCACTCTGTGGATGCTCATGAAGGGAAAGTAACACGGCGAGTCAGTTCAGGAGAACTTAGCGCGGAAACTGCCCTGAGAGAAGGGGTGTCCTTTGGGTCTGGAGGCCTTCAGTGGCTTTCTTCACCCCAAGTTCCATAGATATGCAAAATCTGACCTGTATGGAGAGGCAAATGGACCTACATGAAGCCATCTTTCTCCCCTCAGGTTGTCGAGTGCTTATGCATGGTGTAAATTGTGGGGTTCATCATAGTGGGAGCCCTTCTTCCCTTCCCATGCCTCATCTGCTTTTGGACACTTTGTCGAGTCCTGCAGATTATGTGAGTCCTCTGAAACACGGAGCTAGCCAGATACTCATGGGCTCCTGCAAGCGCATTAGTCTTACATGGAAACTTGAGGGCACTCTGTGACACCAGAAAGTTCTGCCATTCTTGAGCTTCCAAAATGCAGCAAGACAAGCACGACAGTTCACACCTGGAAGTACGACAGTTCACACCTGGAAGTCTAGCACTTGGAAGGTTGAAGCAGGAGGATTGTGAATTCAAGGCCAGCCTGGGGTAAGTAGCTAGACCCTATCAAAAAATAAAAAATAAAGAAGGAAAGAAGGAAGGAACAAGAGAAAAGAAAAAAAGAAAAGTGAGGCCTGGGATAGTCTAGTGGTAGAGCATTTGCTTAGTATGCATAAGGTCTAAAGTTCAATCTTCAGTACTGAAAAAGGAAGCCAGCAAACAGCACATATCTTCCTCGTCCCCATATCCTCCTGTGCTTCTGTCTCGTCAGTTTTTCCAACCCTAAGAAAAGAGGAAGTCTGCACTATCTGAGCATCCTTTCCTCCATCCTCGTCACATCACTGACATCTAAGGCCTGATCTTTCATCACAGCTGAGGCAACACTGGTGTGAAGTGATGTGTCCAACAAAAAGCCTCCTGCTTCCTTCACTCTGTGACTTGCTTGTCTTCCCTTCTCAGATGGAGCACCATGGCATCTTTTAGGGTAACATGTCGTCAATAGCAACTCCTCCAGCTGGGCTCTTCTACCGTCCACACGGTTCCACATTTTCATGACACTGAGGCACCCGGTCACTCTCTTTCCCCAGTTTATAAAGTTCTTAGCTTGACAATCCTCCCTAACCAGCCCCAAACCCTCCACTCCTTCATTTCAACTACCTACTTACTCATGCTCCCAACTCCCTTGTTCTTCTGTCAACACCCACCTAAACTAGTGTGTAAGTCACTAACAAGCACTGTAGGAACACACACGCACACAGTAAAGCCTGTCGCTACAAAGGCATAGTCTCCCATATCAGCTTCTCTCCAGCCTGTCTGGGAATCATTTAAGAAAGGAAGTCAAGTGTAAATACGTTTTAGCTTCATTGTCAAATTCAATCAGGTCTTCTAGCTTCATTGAGATGCTGCCAACTTATACCTGGGAGAACCTAATACAGAGGTAAGACCTACCACGAAGGAGCAACAAGAGTCTGTGCTAGTAAAACCAGTACTGAGATGCTGGGCTGTCATTGTTCTTTGTACCTTACTTGCCCATGGACAGCTTCAGAGGATCCTGGAACCAACTCCTTACCGTCTTGCAGAGGAGACCAACAGTAGTGTCTCTCTAAGGCCCTATCACTGGTCACCATGTCCTGGCACAATGGCCTAAGTGAGGAAAGGGATGTGTGTGCATGAAGAACAAGCACTCAAGAGCAAGGTGGTTCACAGGCCCTCACTATTCCCTTCTCTAGAGCAGCCCTGGCATGGCACCACCCACCATGGGCTGGTTCCCCTTTTTAGTCACAGTGCTTCACTACAGCGATTTGGGGAGGAAAGAGTTTATTCAGCTTCCACGACCACATTGCTGCTCATCACTGAAGGAAGTCAGGGCAGGAACTCAAACAAGGAAGGATCCCAGAGGCAGGAGCTGATGCAGAGGCCATGGAGGGGAGCTGCTTTCTGGTTTACTTCCATGGCTTGCTCAGTCCACCTTCTTATAGAACCCAGGACCACAGCCCAGGAAAGGCAGCACCCACCACGGGCTGGGCCATCGCCATCCCTCATTGATCACTAATTGAGAAGATGCCTTACAGCTGGACCTCATGGAGGCATTGCCTCAATGGAGGCTCCTTCCTCTGATGACTCTAGCTCGTGTCAAGTTGACACACAAAGCCAGCCAGTACATGGAGATATCCACAGCATTTATGCTTTATCTACACAGCTCTGCCCTTACTCCTGACCCCCACAGCCCGACTCCCTATGCTCCCTACTCAATGAAATGGCCTCCGTCAACACAGTTCATCACCATTTGGCAGAATGTCCAAGATCACACTGCTGGAGAAAAGAGGTGAGAGTCCAGGTGTCCGTGCCTTGTCCAACAGCACTAAGACCGGCTTGTTGATGGAGAGAGGTTGCGAGCAAGGAGGTCAGAGCACAAGCCAGGAGCTTGAAGGCTGAAGAACCTGAAGTAGAGAATGGTGCTATCAATCATTTATGTGAGTTGCGGGGTCAGTCACTTTCTGTCTCGGATTTTGTTTCCTCCGGTGTAGAGCAGTCTTGGGTGGAGAGAGTTGGTACACCTAGCAGATGTTCCAGGAACTAGGAGAGGTACAAGGAGGAATCTACATCTTCTTGTTCCAGCCGGGGAAACTGAGCCACAGCAGAATTAAGGTGCTTCCTCAGACTCACCGTCAGTCACCCAGACACAAGCTCTTGACTGCCGAAGTCTGATCTGAGCCATCCTTGCTGCCCTTATCTACTCTACAGTGTTCTAGGATGAAAAATACTATCAAATCAAAAGGGCTGAGAAATCCTGGAAGTGTCAAGAAGACTCCTTCACCTTCTCCCACGTTCATATCTTCTTCTCTTCTATGTTTTGAGGCACTGGGGCCAGGTAACTCATAATGAACTGGGTGTAAACAAAAGACTTCAAGACAGATGACCGCTTACAGCATCATTTCCCTCTGAGGGCTAATATCACGGTACCACACAAACCAACGGTGGGGAGACACCCCTGTCCCTTCCGATTAATGCTATTCCCTGGACTTTTAAGGACACAGAACTTCTTCAACTGCCGTGGCTGGAAAAGCCATCACAGGCCACCGTCTCGGTAACCCCTGCAGCCCTGTGAGGTTGTACATGCAAAGCAGTGCAGGGACCTGACTCTTGGGGCATGCAGCATCCCCTTAGGAGAGCTCACCCGCTCATTAGCACCACCCCCTAAGGATGGAGGGCAGAGGCCCAGGTCAGCACAAAAAGGGTTCTTTCTGTCTGCCCTGTGGATCATGGTCCAGGCTTCAGGGTCTCAGCTGTGCATCTGAGTCTCTTGTTCTGAGCTGTCACTCCCTGGCTTGAATACAAATGAGCTCAGCTGACACACAGCAGCTGTTGCAGAGGTGGCTAGCTGGAATCCGCTGTCTGCCGGGAGCGGGGAGGAGAATCCCTCCACCTGGGAGCTCTTAGCTGGAGTTCCCCAAACTAAAGCACACATATGACATCTTCAATAGGGGCACACGGTAAGTTCCACATCTGAGAATTTTAAAAATATGAACTCATTGAATATGTACATGAATGCATTCACCTACGTGGTCTCTCCTTTTTATCATTCTTTTGTATATGAAAAATGTAAGACACAAGGAGATTAAGAAAATGGGGGAAAAATTTTCTCAAGTCAAATGATTAGAGGGTGGGTTTAAACATAAGCACACCATGCTTGTATCTGTCAGCTTTTGCTTCGTAACGAGCAATCGGAAAACATACTGACTCCCAAGAGCTGTGTTCTGTTTCTCATAGTAATGAGTTAACAGGTGTGTCCCTCTGGGTTGGGCCAGCTCAGCTGTTCTTTATAGTCAGGTGGTGGCTATGCCACAAGCAGCTGGTCCAGGCTGGCCTCTTCTACACATCAAGTGGGGGTTCTGGGTGAGTAGGAGGTGGGTATGAAAATAAGTTTTGTCTGTATGTTCTTCATCGACTATTAAGCTTCCTCGAACTTGTTTGGATAGAGGTAGTCGGTGGGGCCTCAGATGGAAAAACAGGGGCAAAGCCAGTGAGCATGCACCTTCCAAACTTTTGCCAGCGCTGTGCTTCGGCTTGGGTGTGGGTCAACATGTCCAGGGGTTCAAGGTTCATGTGTTGAAATTTAACCCCCATTGTAAAGTATCAAAGAGGCTAGAAGTGTACTCCAGCTGCAGTGTGTCAGACTGAAGCCTGTGGGAGAGGATCAGAGTGTAACACAGCCATAGAGAGCAGCCCCGCGGTATTAGTCAGGGTCCTCTAATGCGGTGGTTCTCGACCTTCCCAACGTTGGGACCCTTTAATACAGTTCCTCATGTTGTGGTGAACCCGAACCATAAAATAATTTCATTGGTGCTTCCTAATTGTAATTTTGCTACTGTTGTGAATCATAATGCAAATGTCTGAGTGCAGGATATCTGATATGTGACCTCTGTAAAAGGGTCATTTGACCCCCCACAAAGGGGTCACAGCCCACGGCTTGAGGACCACTTCTCTAAAGGATGAATATACACGCATTAAAAGGGGTATTACCAGAGTGGCTTATAGGCCGCAGTCCAGGTAATCCAACAATGGCTGTTTCACAGTGGGAAGGCCAAGAGTTCAGCACATATTTGGTCCACAAGGCTAGATGTCTCAGCAGTCCCAATATGGGGCTGGAGTCCTGGAGGAGTCCTAGAGGGCTGCTGGTCTTCAGTCTACAGTGGGGTCCCAAAGAAGCAGATTTTAATAGTGAAAGAATGTCTTAGCAGCAGGACAGATGAGCTTGCCGGTGAGAGTCAGGGAGGCCGGCAAAAAGCAAAAACTTCATTCTTCCATGTGCTTTTCTGTGGGCTGCCACCAGAAGCTATGGGCCTTCTGACTTTGAACAGTCCAGCCAAGAAAACCCCGTGAGTTTTAGCTGATTCCAGGTGTAGTTGAGTTGACAACAAGGATAAGCCATCACACTCATTTTTAAATGCTGATCTGGATTAAGAGACAGAAGCCAGGAGAGGCTACTTGCATCCTCCCTTTCACCTGCCATGTGATTCTCTGGTCCTCTTTTGGATTCTAACATCTAGAAGGCCTACTTGAGGTTTGACCCTCAAACATCCAGAGTAACAATCTAAATAAATGCCTTTTCTTCAGGAAGCCGCCAAGGCGGTTATTTTGTTTTACTAACACAGTTCTATTTTCCCACAGTCCAAAGCAAGTCACGAGACCAGCCCAGAGTCAGTGTGTGGACAGATTACCCAAGGAATAATTAGGAGCCGTTTTCCCAATCTTCAGTTTTCTTAGCTCATAGGCTTCTAAGAGTTTTAACCCAGTTTGGATTCTCAGTGAATCCCAGGGCATGAATAATGTAGAGGAAACTCTTATGGTCAAGAGAGACTAAATACTCCTTACCCATGTCCTGGACCTTACTCATCCCTGTCCTCCTTCCGATCCCCTGTCCAATCAGCAGCCTCAGCACCATCATTGTGCCAAGATCTGGCTGAGCATCCATGGGTGGAAACAAAAGTGCATTGTGGGATTTGTGGCAGAATAGCTCATTTATCTGGACCTCTGTGATTTTTATTCATAGTAGTGCCATTCATTCAGTAAACATTTACTCAGTTCCCACTGTCCACTGGGCAATGCACTGGACAACCAGACAGGATTATAAAATCAACACAGTCCTTGCTCCCCCGAAGCACCAAGCATAGCATAATTGCATGAGCAGATGGTAACCTAATAGTCTGAGTAGTGAGTATGTAATTACAGACTGATATAAATGCCTTGGAGGACAAGAGCCCAGTTCCCTGAGCATCCCCTACTTGCCTGATGGTAGTCATGAGGAGAGCAGAGTCGTGTCTCCCTCAACTGGAGGACAGTTGAAAGGAAGTGAGAAGACCAAGAGAGAAGGCATTGAGCCCAGTCAATAGACAGCACTCCACAGATGGCTTGCATTTTTGCATGGCTGGAAGCAGATGCTCTGCCTGCCTCTGTCCTGGGCTACCTGCTCAGGGATCTCCATCTAACAGACAGTCGCAGAAGACGGAAACGAAGACCCTCTCTGGAGCGGCTGATACGCATGCTCACTGCCAAACACAAAAGTTTCAACTCCCCTCCGCATGAGCTAGGAATGTTCTCTGTCCTGGATCTGGAGTTTGGAAAAACCAATCCACAGGTGAGAGTGGAAGTCATCACCCCAAACTTTACTCCCCATGTGATGCTGGGGATCGAATTCAGGGCCTATGCATACTTGGCAAGTGCTCTACCACTGAACTACAACTCTAGACCTTGAACTCTATTTCTCTCGTGGTGTGTGTGTGTGTGGCGTATCCAGGTTAACATCAGGTTTCTTTCTCAATCACTCTCCCCCTTATTTTTTTGGGATCAGGTCTCTCTTTGGACATGCAGTTCACCCAAGCATCCGGATCAGCTGGCCGGTCCCAGAGTCTTCCTGTCTCCACCTCCCTGGGCCAAGATTTACAGCCGTTGGATGCCATGGCCAGCTCCTTGTGTGGGTGCTAAGATCAGAGCAGGTCGCCATGTTTGCACAGCAAGCCTTTTCCAACAGAACAGTCTCCCCAGCCCTGAACTCTGCATTTCTATGAGTAATGAACTCTCTTTTCTCTCTGAGCCAGATGTCCCATCTTCTGCAGCTAACAGGTTAGCTTGCAGAGAAGATAAAACCAGGATCTTTTGTAGTTCCCTTAAGAACTTGATTCTTCCCCGCCCCAAAAAGCGGCTTACAAAGAGAAGCCTGAGGATGGGCAGAGGGTGGTAAGTTGCTGGTCATGTGAAGCAGGAAGACTCCATCCTGGAGCCGTGGGAGGAAAATGAGGGTGCACTGGGCTTGAAATCCATCGAAGAAATTGAGTGCCCACCGATCACCACCTTATTTATCCTCCAGAATCTTTTCTGCCTTGACAACCCCTATATAATAGGTTGCAGCCCAGGTTGGCATAGCAACTGATAATCTGGCTTTCTTCAAGGTACTTTTATTTTTACCTTCTCTAGACTGATAAGCTTGTCCTGAGCGTTTGGATGATCACAGGGTCCTACGTGTGGGGAAGTAGCTTAGAGGGCCAACTTCCAACTGGTGAGGGGTAGACATGAACAAAATTTATTTAGGGAGACCAAGGGCCTCAAACAGTTTGCTCTGCCATAATAGGTAATTGTTGGCAAAACCACTTTCCTTTCCTTCATGAACTATGTCATGAGAGACATCACCGTCGTGGCCATTATCCAATGTGTGTGACATACACTGCACACATGAGTATGCGTAGCACAGAGTCAGAAGACCTGGATTCGAATCCTGTCTC
Organism: Ondatra zibethicus; assembly: GCA_004026605.1. Lineage (NCBI taxonomy): Eukaryota > Metazoa > Chordata > Mammalia > Rodentia > Cricetidae > Ondatra > Ondatra zibethicus. The sequence goes on from PVIU01024373.1 coordinate 19,142, forward strand.
CACTGCCTAGCTCTATGATCACAGACAAACCAAAGACTCACTTTATGCTTCAACTTCCCTATCAGAAAACCAGAGCTGATGTCATAAGAGGATTAGATGTAGTGTAGATGAAATATTCAGAACAAGCCCGGCATGGCAGTGCACATGTTATATTCCTGGCAGTCTGGAAGCAGAGGAATCTTGAATTCAAGGCCAGCTTAGATTAGATAATGAGTTCAAAGCCAGTCTGGGCTACATAGGGAGAACCTGTCTCCCACAAACAATCAAATAAAAACAATGAATGAGTTGAAGCAAGTGTTTAGAGCAGTGTGGCACATTGCACTCAATAAATGTTAGCAATTGTTTTTGTACTTGTTTGAAATGTGCTTCCTGACAACCTCTGTCATTCAAAACCTTCAAGTATGTCGTTACCATGGAGCAGATATCAGGCGGGAAATTAGGCATCTGCAGTTTCTGCCCCATTTTCAAAGAAGCTCCTTCTTGAGATGTGCTAGAATCACTCCAAAATCTGCCGAGAAACCATCGCTCTCAATGCAATTTACTGATGGCATATTTGGCAAGAGCTGGTCATTGAGAAAGTTTGGGAAATACCATCCCAGGCTCTACTCTAAATGTGGTCCCCAAGCCAACATCACTAACATCACATGGGAGGTTGGTTAGAAGTAGAGAATCTCAGTTCCACCCAGATATGCTGATGTTTAACTCAGTCCGGCCAGTCATGGCATAAAAGGCATTGATTAGTCAGAAGCATTGGTCCAGGTCAATGGCTCTCTAACCCAGGTGCACTATGGGTCTCTACTCTGGGTGCTTCGTATCTCCACCCTAGGTGCACATGGATGCATTACCTTGGCACACTGTGCTGAATCTCCGCCCTAGATACATGTAGGCCTGCAGTTTGGGTACACAGTTGATCTCCATTGTGGATCTATAGTTTGGGTGCATGGTTAGTTTCCATGCTGAGAGCATGTGAGCCTACAATCAGGGTGGATGCTGAGTCTCATCTCCATCCTGAGGCCTTGTAGACTGGTTCTGGGGAAGGGTTGTGCATCAGTGGCTGTCAAGGCTCTCAGGGGGATTCTGTCATGCAGCCAGGACTCAGAACCACTGACCCAGGACAACAACAGTTTTCAGTCTTTGATGCGTGTGTAGCCTCTGAAAGGACCAGAGACACCCATGTTAAGACGTGATAAAAAAGAAAACGGAACTGACCGTGGCCATCTTATGAAGTTTCTGGGAAGCTCTGAGAGTGACCAAAGCATGAGACCTGCTGATGGGGGTTTACAGGCCCAAGATGAGTTTCAGGGACACCTTCCCTACAGGTCACCCCTCTTCCTAATCACTTCTTAATCAGTGCTACTTGGTGGGCACCATACCTCTTAAAGCTCAAGGAGTGAGAAGACCTCAGAGCTAGATGGAGCAATGACGTCCTCAGACACAGTAAATAGGGGCTTGCTTATCAAATCCTCCATTCTCTCCCCCCACCAACTTCTCTCTCTCTCTCTCTCTCTCTCTCTCTCTCTCCATCCCAAGTCAGTTTTGGTTCATTCTTCAATCTTAAATCATTGCTAATGTTTTCCAAAATAGACACTGCATAAAAATGTTGGATTTCTGGATCTCGTGGAAGACCAGGGGAATAGCAACCATACCCTGCCTGGAAACCATGACTTAAAGCTACCCCTTACAATGGTGTGAGCTCAGCAGTGTGCGACCTTCCCTGCCTGACACTCATGGCTTGTTGCTGCGATGCTCTGTGAGCATTAGAGGTCTGCAGCCTCCTGGAAGGGTCTACCTGCTCGTCTTGTGAATGAAACAAGCAAGCCCAGACATTCAGTGGCAACTGTATGTTTAGTCCCTGGATTGTGGCACGATTAGATCTAGGGTCAAAATTTTGGGTTCTTCCTTAGAGGAAGCTGGGGAATCTTTTGGGTTAGTCTTACCCTTGTTGATATAGCCCCCCCTTCTTCATCAGACGCCAAGGATACAGATCTTCCTCGTTCTCACTTTGAATCCTGGGCAAATCCTTGGGAAGTACAGGAGATCTCTGCTCTTGGCCTTGGGGATGTCACCTAGCCAGACACAAGGAAACAGCAAGTCTACCTCAACAAACTCGTCCGTATTATGGGGATAACAGTGCATGGTCTGTAGGCCCACTTTGAGGGTTAAATCCAATCTGTAAAACATTCTGGCAGATAAGGCAGACGAAAGGCTTCCTTGGCAGAGTGCTTGTCTGAGAGCATTGCCTCTGTCCACCTTCCAAAGACATTAGAAAAAAGGTTGACACTTGCGGAGCCCTGTAAATCCGAGATCATGGCAGCAGTTACTCCTTTGAGTGTCAAGAAGTTTAAATGAGATAATGTATGTACAACCTGCTTGCCTACCCAGAGCTGGGCTCCACTGTGAGTTTGGCTCCTCGAAGCATCATTGCCACCTGGTGGTGTAAGAGAGTAACTCCAGGTTCCACAGGGCACGAGAGGAAACAAGGCAAAGGGTGACCAGAGGGCAGTGGATGGAAAGGTCTGGTTCTGCAGTGGGAAACAGATCCAGAAGGCAATGGAGGAAAACTGCCCTAATGAGAAGAGTCCCAGAGGACCTTTCCTTGCAGGTCTCTTCCTAATTCCCCCTTCCTCGCTGTTACTTGGCTGGTACCACACATCTTAAAGTAAGGGGACCTCAGAGTCGATTGGCACCAAAGGCGTCTTTAAAGATATTAAACAGCTTACACGGCGAACGTGGGTATTGTCGTCCCTTGACCCATTCTGCCATTACTTTCCATTCCTAAAGACAATTCTGGCTTTTCATCTTGTTCCAGAATTTTCCACTTGACATTGGCCAGCTGGCCTCCGAACTGCTTGGCTCACGAATTTGGATCGTAATTGTCTCCATCAGTTCAGGCTCCTTTAACAGAACACCACTGAGCAGGTGGCTTGAACAGCAACATGCATTTGTCACAATTCAGGAAACTGGAAATCCAAGAGCAGGAGCCAGCATTCTTAGCTTTTGGTGAGGACTCTTTCCAGTTATGTCATTGCAGGTCTTTTGTGGGTGAAAAGAGAGAGAGAGACAGAGACAGAGAAACAGAGAGAGACATACACAAAGAGGAGTGGGGGAGACACACTATTAAGTACCAGATACCATTCTAAGGGCAAGAGAACTGCCTGAGAACAAAATTAGACAACCAACCATGCCCTCTGGACCTTAACTCCAACGTAGGAAGATAGACAATTAACACAAGAAATCACAATACAAAACACACTGATAACAGGAAAAGCTATTTAAGAGAAAGAGGTGACATTCGAATTCAGACTGAAAGTGTCAAAGAATGCAACTGAATGAGCGTTTTGGGGGAGGAACATTTCAAGTGGAGAAAAAGCAAGTAAAGCTTGGGGGTGGGACCATGACATGCTACAGGGGTGACAAAGAAGTTAGCATGGCTGGGGTGGACAAGTTGGGGGAATAGTGGGAGATACGAGGTGGCTAAAAAGTGGGGTCACTGGCAGTGAGTCATACAGAGGGGAAAGATAGAAATTACACATTACGGGGTCATTCTGGCTGCTGTGTGGAGATTAGACTGAGGGGGATAAGGTATGAGGGGGGACAGGAGCAAGGAGTCCATCTGGAAGCAGGAGATATTGATCACTTGGACCAAGGGGATTGAAGTGAAGCTCAGAAGTGGTGGGCATGAGAGTGTGACTGTCTGAGTCTTCCAGGAGCATCGACACCTCACCCACTGTACTTCCCACTGGCCTAACTAATAGCATAAAAGGGAACTTTATTACATATACCCAGAATATGTAATATTATATATGTATATATCATATACTGTATATATGTATTATATATTCACATATATTACATATTCCCAGAAGCCACTCAAGGAGATATCCCTGCAAGGACCATTTCTGGCTGACATTGAAGAAAGGTTGTGTCTCATGTGGGTATTGTAGCCAAAAACTTAACCAATGGCACCCCTCTCTTCTACTGCTCCACTGCAGTACACCAGGCCTGCCCAGACCATCCTCCTGACTGTATTCACCTGCAGCTTTAGGGAGACTGGAGGCAGAAGGTTTATTAGAAATCAAGATTCACTTTGACTGCCTCAGCAGAAGATGTTTCTGGAGTGGCTGGGCTTGCAGTTCTGAGTCTGGATCAGTCTGGCCACAAAAGCTTCTTCCAGTCCACAGTCATCAGCAACCATGAAATCGATAGACATCCCAGGCCAGACACGAGAAATACAAGAACAGTCATAGCCACAGACCCAATTACACCACCATGGTGGTTTGGGAGCTCACTGGGGTGGGTGCTACATTCCTGAAGATGTCTGCATCCCATAGCCACAGATACAGATGCTAATGCAGTCCTCAGTCCTTGGCTCTTCTCTCTCCTCTCTCTCTCTCTCTCTCTCTCAGCGTTGTGTGTGTGCTGTGTTATGCACACACGTTCAGTTTATTTCTCCTGCTTTTAAAAATAGCATTGGCAAGCATCTACAGTGATAATGATGTCTGAGAGAGTTAGCCAAGGAGTGAGGAATAAGTCTGTGCAAGGAAAAAAAAACCACAATGGGGACAAAAGTTCAAGGGAGAATCTTAACTTATCATTAAGAGGCAACAACAGAAAGGATGTAATTGCTTGTTTGTCATATCAAAACAGAATGCTCACTTGCAAAATGGGAAAGAAATCAACCCATATGTTTAAATTTGTCTGTGTAAAATAATTTAATGGAATAAAAACCTCTTACAGAAATGTACAAAACAATATGCAAATAGGTAAATAAATTCATTCATAAAAATTATATTTTAAATGAATATTTATTGGTACCAAATTTATTCATTATATTATTAAGGAAAATGAAATAAAGCAACATGGAGCTTGCAGTCTTGATATTCTCATCAATTAAATATCCTGGAAAACTCCTTCATACAAAACATATAGGAAACAGGTTGGATGATAAGCTGGTACACAAGTCATGGATCTTCAAGATGCCACAACAAGAAGTGGGGGCCGAGGAAACAGAGGGACACATCGGGTTGATGGATACTTGAAACTCGCAAGACCAAAAAGGCTTTACAATTCTATGGATGTCAGAGACAATAACCCAAGTCCATAGTGGGGGAATGGCACACAGGGTCAGGCCTCACAAAGGATGCACACATTCTAAAGGAGAAAAGCTAAAATATGCAAAAAGGGAACAGAGACAAGAAAAAGGGGCCAAAGTGAAAATTAAGAGATATAATCTTTTAGAACTACATATATTTTGTCTCCACTCACCCAATGGGTAAACAGTTGACTTGCAATGTGACTACAGATCCCAGAGTGTCTCATAACTAGACTTCCAGTCCTGTGTAAATATTCTGACTTCAAATATCTTATTCTCATTTCCTACTGCTGTAATTTAAAGAAACAAAAAGTAAAACCATAAACCTGACAAAAGCAGCCTAAGAGAGGAAGGGCCTATGTGACTCTCAGTTACAGGAAGTCAAGGCAGGAACCAGAAGCGCTGGGCGCACCGCCTCCATGGTCAAGAACAGAGAGCAGTGGTTTAATCATTCCTGTGCTCTGCTTACATTCTCCTTTCCTGTGCAGTCCAGGACCTACCTATAGGCTGGGTCTTCCCACATCAATTAATGAGATCCAGACAATCCCCCACAGGCCAACTTAATCTAGACAGTCCCTCAGCAAGACTCTGCACAGATGGCCCTAGATCGTGTCGAGTTAACAAGCAGAAGCAGCCATCACATGGGTATCACATGGGAGATGTCTATCTGACAAGATGTAAGAGCCCCAGTATGCACTTTGTGAGGAACCAGAAGGGTGTAATAGGCTCCAAAGTCAAGGTCCAGCCTGTGCAACATCATCACATCACATCTAAGTCTGAGGTCAAAGATCCATAGCACTGAAATAATGCAAAATTGAGCCCTGAAGATGCAAGAAACATCAGAGAGTTGTCAGACCTTAGAATAGCCATGGTCCTGGGGGGCTTGGGCATTCCTAATCTAGGGCTGGTAACCTCTAGATTTGGACTGGACTATCTGCTGTCTAAGCTGTTCATTAACCTTGGTCATTACTGTCTTATTAGCATGTCATTAATTTCAGTGTTACTCAGAGGTCACAGACATCTCTGTAACAGACAAATTTCCCAACCATAGGGAACTGAACTGTCTCAAAAACTAGATCAGTGATAACAGAGCAAGAAGTATGCTTGTGTAAGAAATGCAATGACATAAAGAAGGGAAGAAAAGAATTTTTTTAAAATTCCAGGTAAGTACCTAGCTATTAAGATAAATGTCTAGATGGGAGAAGATGAGTTAGGAAGTTAGGTCCGTGAGGGGCTGGTCCACCTACTGAGACAGTGTGCCTGAACTAATGGGAGCACACCAATCCACCTGGACTGGGACTGAATGAGCATATGATCAAACCAGACTCTCTGAATGTGGCGGTGAAAGTTGGCAGATGGAGAACCCACAAACAATGACACCAGGACCTATCTCTTCTGCATGTATTAACTTTTTGAGAACCGA
>PVIU01024374.1:0-25669 GCA_004026605.1 Ondatra zibethicus
GCACACATGGGAAGAATCAGAACCCCGAAGATTCAGTGAATGAGGCTTATGACGCTACCAGTACCAAGGCCTGGTAGTCAAGGACAGCCTTGTATAAATGTATGATGGCTCACACGGAGGATAAAAGTGTAGTGAGAATAGAGAGGGGGACCAGAGAGGCACGCTGCAGACTGATGATGCTCCTTTGCATGAGGTGTTAGCCATACTCCTTTGGAAGTGGCAGGATCCCTGAACCACCCGGGGGCTTGTGGATGACATCAACTTGCTTTCAGGAAGCTCCTGCTTCCTGCTTCTAAGAATAAGGGTAAACAGTGTTGCTTAAAGGATCTGCAGGCTGCCCAGGACTTATGTACTCAGGCCTTGCACAACCCAGCTGCTGTGACACTAAGTTGGGTCTCCTGACTGTTAAAGCCACTTGTAGCTGTTGATGCTCCTTGGGGCCTTGGCTGGGCACTCAGGTGCCTCCTCACCTCCTCTCCAGGCTGTCACAGCTGCCCACAAAGAGCTTAACCCTTTTCTTGACCTGACCCCAGCCGGCAGTGGCAGCCACTAAGTTCCTGCAGGTTCATTACTTCTTAAACCTTGGCTGTCTACTGGGGAGCCCTGCCCATGATTTCAGGGTACAGTCCCCCTGTACCAGGAAAAGGAAAGGGCATCAGTCCCACACCTGGAAAGCCTAGTGGCACTTGGTTAAAAGCTGGCAAAGAGAATCTCTTTCTGCAGTGGTCACATAAGTGAGACAGGAAGTGAAGTTGCTGGCAGCCATTTTCCCAGCATGAGGGTAGAGTCCTCCTGAAGATGAGGCCTGGAGAGAGAGAGAGAGAGAGAAAGAGAGAGAGAGAGAGAGAGAGAGAGAGAGAGAGAGAGAGAGAGAGAGAGAGAGAGAGGAGAGATTCTTGAAGTCGTTCTTTGAGAATTCTTCATTCAGCCATTACTGAGGCAACCTGTGCCCCAGATTCTTCAGTGGAATGAACCAGTGATCTCCAGTTAGTGTGTCAGCCATTCAAACGGGGTTTCTATCCCCAGGTGGACCCAGGGAGCCCCTTTTTCTCTAGAATACTGCCAGAATGTTGCTTGCTGCTGGCCTGTCACAGACTCTTAAGTAGCCTGTTTCAAACACTAAGATGCGAGGGAGCCAGGGAGGTGAGCCCTGGCAGCTAGGTGGAGGCTGGGAGCCCGTGCCTGTTCTCTGAGGTGGTCCAAGTATAGCTGGGGATTTCCTGGAGCCTAAACTAAGCAAGACTCACAGTGCTGGTGAGCCTACCTTGTCTAGCCCCATGGCACTGACACTGGTCCCTGAGGCCCCAAGGGACAGGCATTGCTCAGGACTCAGTCATCAGATAGGCTCTGTCTGCTTAGTAAGTAGAGGGAGCTGAGGCCCTGTCCCTGCCCCAGTGTCTGGCTCAGACCCCTCAGCCACAGCCGTGGTCTGATTCCCCGAGGAAGCCTCCATTGAACAAAGATTCTCCCCCCAAAATAGAAACTTCATCGACTTGGAATGCAGCACGAGGCCCTTGGCTCTGTTTGTGCCTCCCCAAGTGCCGTAATGCAAAACTCGGAAACTGAGGTCTAGAGAGGGGTAGTATCTGTCAGAATTTGTTGTGGCCTGAAGTGTAACTGCAGCAGGGATTGGGGTCCTAGGCCAGGCCGTACCTCAGCAAAGCCCACTCCTGAAGCCTGGCGGGGAGAATGGTGGCTCTCAGTAGATGAGCTGCCCAGACCAGGGCCAAGGGCTGTCTATGTTTCTGTTACATGTCAGTGTGTTTGTCCCCAGTCAGCGTAAAAGATTTGAACACTCTGACGAAAGCTCTCAGCTCCCAAGGTACGGGCAGAATCTTTAAAAAGTAGGTGGCCCCAAGACAGGCAGTATGTGTTGCGCTGAGAGCAGGTAGTGTCTGGTCTGTGGCTGGAGCTCCCTAGCTCCTTCTGAGGATCTGAGCCTCGCATCCCAGTACAGATCACAGTGGTAGGATGGCGGACACCTTCCCTTCCCTCACAACTCCACCTTCCCGATGCGACCCTCCAAGTCTCCTGCTGGGGAGCATTCTAAATGAGGAGCCCAGGCAAGGAGTACGAGTGGAGCCACAGACTTGGGCAGGGGGATGACTGTGAACACAGGCCTAACTTAGGACACTACCAAGATGATGCTTTAAAATCCCTCAGACCCCCACCTACTTGTCCAGCCAGGCTGAGCTCTCAAGAAGCCGTCCCCTAGACCTGCATCCTGCAGGTGCACACTTCAGAGGGCCACAGGCAGGGCAGGGTAGGGCGGGTGGATTTTGGTGTGTTCAAGGCTAGTATTGTCTACATGGTGAGTTCCAGGTCAACCAGGGCTACACAGTGAGAACCCGCGTCTTAGTCAGGGTTTCTGTCGCTGTGATGAAACACCATGACCAAATGCAACTTGGAGAGAAAGGAAAGATTATTTCACTTACTCTCCCATGTAACGGCTCATCATCAAAGTCAGTAAGGGCAGGAACTCAAGGCAGAAACCTGGAGGCAGGAGCTGATGCAGAGGCTATGGAGGAGTGCTGCTTGCTGACTCGTTCCATGTTTCTTGCTCAGCCTGCTTTCTTATAGCACCAAGGACCACCAGTCCAAGAGTGTGCCCACTCATAACAGGCTGGGCTCTTTCCCACCAATCACTAATTAAGAAAATGCCCTACAGGCTTGCCTAAAGCCCAGTCTAATAGAGGCATTTTCTCAACTGAGGTTCCCTCTTCTCAGATGACTCTAGCTTGTGTCAAGTTGACATAAAACTAGCCTGTATACCTTGTCTCAAATAAAACAAAATGAAACAACAACGAAGAATTAACACTGTAGGAAGCAGCTCACAGTGCTATGGCCATGGCTGGGCTGTCCAGGCAGGACTCACAGTGTGCACACTTAGTCTATGGCTAGCATAATACTGTGAGTCCCTAGGGCTGATGTTTGAGGCAACATCACATGGATCTCACACACACACACATACACACACACACACTTTCACACCATCCTGCTTCATCTGGGCTGGGATGAGGTTCAGCAGTAGAGTATTTACATAGTGTCTGTGAGGCTCTGGATTAACCCCCAGCACTATAAAAAATAAATAAGAGAGAGAGAAGCGGGGAGGGCAAGCAGGCAAACACAGAATGCAGAACCAACCGAGGGAGATGCACAGACAGGTGTGTGGGGAGGAGCGAGGGTCTGATGGCGACTGCTCACGGGCTTGGTCCTCCAGGCTCAACTCTATGCTCTCCTCTCTCCACTGATGCTCAGTACAGAGCCTGGCAGGCCCTGGCCCCCTCAGGCTCTCCGGGCCTGCGAACTGCTGTACTTTATCACCAGAAGTCACATGCCTGCTCACACACAGAGGCCGTGTGCCGCACCCAGGTTCTAAGATGGCTGTGCTGCTCCTCCTTGGTCTTCTCCTTGCAGGGCCACCCTCTAGTGGATACCTCTGGTGGGGTCACTCCTGCCTGTGCCTCCCCTCCAGCTGGGGTTATGTGCCCCTCTAAAATTCCAACTTACACACAAGACCACTGTGTTCCTTACAGGGCTCCAAAATTGGGGCATTAGGCAATAATCAGGATGGAAGCCCAGTGTTTGAGGGGCTGGAGCAGGAAGAGTGTGAATCTGAGGGCAGAGGGACTGAATGGTGAAATCTTGTGTTAAGAAACCAAATGAGGGCTGGAGAGATGGCTCAGAGGTTAAGAACATTGGCTGATCTTCCAGAGGTCCCAAGTTCAATTCCCAGCACCCGCATATGGCTCACAACCATCTACAATGAGATGTGGTACCCTCTTCTGGCCTGTAGGCATACATTTGGGCAGAACACTGTACACATAATAAATAAATCTTTTAAAAAAAATAGATGAAGAATTTAAAAAAAAAGAAACCAAATGAAATGACAATAAAATCACAGTGGGCAAAATGATCCTTGAGACCATCCGAGAACCGTGATGACAGGTGCCACCCCTGTCAGCTGGGCCAGCCTCTCGCCATTCCTGCCTTATCAGGTGTTCAGGACTCCCCAGTGGCTCCCGCAGTGACACCCCAGCTCTCTACCCTGAGGTCCTGAGAGACACTTGGTCCACAGCCCTGTCACACTCAAGGGCAGGGAAACCATGACCTTCACGCTTGTGTGTCCTGTCTGCCTCCCTGTCCCGGAGAGCACAGAGAGGAATGTGATAACACAGCTGGCAGCATCGGGCGCAGACTGTGGGCCAAGCATACAGCGCCAAGGAGTAGACCCTGCAGATCCTGGTGACTCTGAGAACCAGCAGGCAGAATAGGAAGCCTGGAGGTCAGCTATTTCAGGAGGCCCCCACCTCAGCCCCTCCTTCCTCAACCAATGTCAGTCTAAGTTTTACAGCCTCACACTGGATGCCTCATGGACACAAAACAGCTGCCGCCGCCCCAAACATCATAGCTTGTCATAGGCAGGAAGCATCAAAACCAAAGGTCTCTCATTCTCAGTATTTTATTTAAAAAAAAAAATACAAAAAGCAACAAAACGCCCCAGCAAATTTCCTTTTATACTTCACTGGCTAGAGTTTAGTGACATGGTCAGCCTGGGCCACTGGGAAGCTGGGAAAACCAGTGTTTGGCACAGAGAAAGGACACTTGGCTTAGACCATTCATGATTCATGCACTCCGCCTGGGTAGTTTTGCTACCTGAAGCAAATTCGGCCCATTAGCAAAAGGTGTGCTTGTTATCAGCAGTGGGGAGTGATCCCTGCTGGGTGGCCAGCTAGCAATGCCCCTCATTTCCTCAATTAAACAGACACTCCCCTGAGGTGGTACCTGTTAATACTCCCATTTTACAGATGATAAAAGTGAGACTCAGAGACGTATAGGAACTTTCCTGAGGTAACACAGGCACATGGGTTCACCCCAGGTCTGTCTCCCATCAAGCATGCTTCTAACTCTCATTGGGGGGCATGCTGTCCAGGGGTCCACGCATGACTGTGGCCTTCCTGAAGGAAGAGCTTTCTTGTTTTCGTATTTGTATGTCGCCAGTGTCTTGCAATTGATAGAGATCTACCAAGCTGATTGAAGCAACCATTCGGTTTTGATACTTGCTGCCTTGCAATGTATTTTAGAGCGCGCAAACCTGCCGCCACCTTTAGTAACCCACCCGCCAGCTCCGTATTGTTTTCCCGCTGGTTCCTGCAGGTTCCTGAAGTCCTGGGCACGATTCCAACATAAATATCAGCAATGATGGAAATGTGGGGGAAGGAGAGGAGGGTGAACGGCCAGTCGAGGCCCAAGAGTGTCAGTTCCTCATTAGCTCTGGAGCCATGGAAAGTTCTTTGTTCCTGCTTGCTGGCTCCTTGCCTCCAGGATCTGGGTGGGTATTACCCTGGGCCAGCTTCCTGCTCAGATCACAGACAGTCTGGCGAACAGAGGCCAGAGCCAAGCTGGGTTCTTGAGAACAGACTTGGGGCCAGGGAGGTTCACAGCTCAAGAGCAACAGCCTGGTCCCCTCTGTGGGCATCCCCACGGTCAGGGTGACAATGACAGGGAATTTCTGCGTTTCTCACTTCACATGGAGAAAACTGGGGTTGGGGAACACAAAGCGTCTGTTCAAGGCCACACTGCAGAGCTTCGGAGATGGCCTTTGCAGGTGGAGCACCTGCCCCTAGTCAAGGGTGACTGGTAGGATTCATGGCGACCTCAGAGAGGGAGCCAAGGACATTGCTGGGAGCCCAGTCTCAGCACTTTCCCAGGCTGTAACTCGGGGCTTTAGAGAAGGGTGTTTGAGGCAGATTGGGTTTACAGCCCAGCCCCACAGGGGCCAGGGCTCTGGCGAACATAGCTAGTCGCCGGGTTCAACCCACAGCACTGCAGCCGCAGGAGACTTCGTGAGCTCCCTGCTCTACTGTTCACCAGGGTGTGGCCTTGCCTCACCTGGCATAGGGAAGTTGTCCTTTGAAGGATACAGTGAAACACTTTGGGTGACGGCACAGGCATGTGATCTCAGCTCTTCTGAGGCAGGAGAATGGCAGGTTTCAGGCCAGCCTGGCTAACGAGACCCTATCTCACAACAAGGGAGTTAGTTGTTCTTCCCCACCCGAGAGCCCTCCTAGAGGCATCCCCACCCCACCTCAGCAGCCAAGGTTGTGAATGATTAACCAGGAGGGCCTGTGCGGATTTGAATATGCAAATGAGGGATGTGGCTTCAGGAAATGTGAAGCAAATAGAACTCAACTTGCAAATTCTAGTATTTTCATGGAGTGCATTGTTGGAAGCCAGGGAACACAGCCCCACAGAAATTCCCTTCCACCCCAGGGTCCAGTGACACCCACTGTGGCTAACCACTCCGGGAGTCACCTCTCAGTGGTAACAGATTCCCCTAGTCTCCAGAGCCAGGGCTGGGTTAGCTGTAAGTTGTGGCATCAGGGAAAGTCCCCCAAAGAGGTAAAGGACATTCTGAGGTCACCCACTGGGCCAGCTCTGGGTCAGGTCAGAGAGTCCTCCTTGTACCTGCTCTGAGGTGGCCAGAACCCAGGCATCAAGTGTCTTAGACACAGAACTTGGCCCTGCCACGCTGAGGACCTGGCTGCCTTTGTCAACTTTGCCCACATCTCTGAGCTCCCAGGCTCTACCTGGGGACCTGGAAAGGACCCAGGGTACTGGGGGTAACCTGGCAGAAACAGAGCCCAGGCACTGGGCCACAATGACAGGATATCCCCAGGGAGCTGGGCTGGCTGCCCACACAGGGAACGCCGGGGTGGAGACCTGGCATAGCTGGACTAGAAGGCTCCAAAGGGCATAGAGTGGGGAGAGTCAGGACAGCTGGTCCCTCCAGGCAGTGAATGGCCCAGCATTGTCATGGAAAGTGTGACCACAAGCAAGAGTGAGGCAGAGGAAGTTGGGTGCCCACAGATAGAGATGTGAGTTTTTTCCACTGCTCCATTCTGAAAGCCAAAGGAGCCACTTTTTCCTGGGGGGGCCACATGACTACAATCCACTAGTGATCTTAGAATTAGACATGGGTCTATCCCACCTACTATCTGGCTATAAGTCTAGAGTGGAGGGGGCTTCCCCAGACTCTATAGCCAGGGCAATCCACACTGGCCTGGGCACTTGACCACCTGAACTCAGCTCTAGTCTGGAAGAACCCAGAGTAAGGACCACCCTAAGCCCCTACCCAACCATGCATACAGGGCCTGGCTTTTAAACTACCCACAGTGGCCTCCTGTTCCATGGGGATAAATCCCACTTTTAAAGCCATGACTCAAGGACTACAAGCTTGGCTGGTCAACAATTTCCAAGGCAAATCAGGGTTCTTTGTTGACTCGGCCTCCTGCCTAGGCTGTGCAGGCAGGCTGGCCCGATGTGCCCCCTTCCTCCCAGTCAGCCCACTCCTCTCATTGCTAAGGTGCTGGTCGGTGAAGCACACAACTGGCCAAGAGACTGTGCCTTTGTGACAGACACTGTCGTAGGTAAAGGAGGGAAGCCCGAGAGCTGTGTGGTCCTGGGCCGATTCCAGCTCCGCTCTGGGCCTTAAACCCCTGACTATGTGATATGGTTGTGACATAAGCTATTTCCCCACAATAGGAACAGTGACAGGCATGACACTCATTCATTCTCTTTCTCCCGTATTGATATCTCATCTGCTTTTCCCGCCCCAAGAACTGCATTTAGCCAATATCACTGAGAGTCTAACAGAAGGTGGTTCGGGTGCTGAGTAATGAGATGCCCTCTTTGCCCTTCAAATTTCTAACAGCATCATCCTCACCCCCCTGGGTTCCATTTTAACCAGTGCCCAGTGCTTCTGTGTTTGCCCGAGTTCCCACTGGGAGCCTCCAGTTGGTGTGTCCCTCCATGATGAGTACCGCTGAACTGTCAAAAGTAGTCTCGGGGGCAGCCTGCGCTGAGAGGCATTATGAAATCACCCTCCTGGCTAGAAATGTCCTAAGAGGGTCAGATGGCAGAGAAGAGCGGCCTTCCCAGAGAAGGTAACAGTGTGGGCAAAGACCAGGAGAAAGGATGGAGATTGGCTGATGGGACTGGAATCTGAGGCGGAGGAAGTGCAGGGGCACAAGATAAGCCTGGCCAGTTGGCCTTCAACGGTGGGGTTGATCTTACCGGAGAAGACCACAGGGGGTCGTGGAAGGCTCTAAGCAAGGGAGAGGCTGCACAGCTGCTTAGGAAGAAGACTCTAGTCCAGCAGCAGACACAGGAAGAGGAGGGCCTTAGAAGTAGGCCCACCCTCTTATGACATGTTACTCTTCCTGAGGTCCAGGGGTGCCTCTGGAGGGAGAGGACAACTTCCTTTCCTTGGTCTGGCTGGAGAGATAAGGGGGTGAGGACAGGAAGTTGTCTTAAGGAGTTAGCACGGCCTGATGTCCCACTGCAGGGCCAGCCTAGATGCAAGGGGAAGAGGCACAAAATGCCAGCAAGTCCATTTGGCATAAAATGCACAAGTGTCCTGGGCTGGCCTGGGGACCCTGAGTGCTTCTCTCTCTGTCCCCGGATGACAAGCCCCATTTCTGTGGCCCAGTAGGTGACATGTGCTCTTTCTAGGACAGGCATCATGAGTGTCCACAGTGGACAGCCATTCTATGCCTGCCTTCTGGAGGCCTCCTGGCACCCTCTACAGGACAGCTCAGGTGGGCACTCTCAAGAGTGTCCACAGGTAGAGGATCTGGGGACAAACAACAGTCAGGGTGCTAGTAGGGGTCATGTGGGGCTGTGGGAGCTCCGGTGGCCCCAGGAACTCCCAGAAATGAGACAACTGAAAGGGGTGCCGTGTATCTAGCAGAGGGACAGAATGAACAAGAATCCAGAAGCCTGCCTCCTCCTGGGAGGAGAGAACCAGGTGTGAATTCAGGGGCTCCCCCATGGAGGCAGGCAGTGGTTAGTAAAGGTTTGGAGACAGGAGAACAAAGTGGGGTGAGCAGCTAGAAGAGGGGATAGGTGATGTGGGGGACTCCTTGGAAATCCATCTCAGAGACAGAAAAAGAGGGTATGAAGGTGGCTCCAGAGCAAGGGACTGATCCCAGGAGGACTGATGGGACATGCCAGGGGCTGGTACAGGGTTCCTAAGCCTGAACATTCAAACAATACACCCTGGATAGAGTTGAGTACCAGATGACTTAGGGATCTCCCACTCTGAACAGCTGGAGGCAAAAGGCTTCCTACTTGTCCCCAAAAAGTGGCGATCCAAGGGGAGGCCTGGGAGCCCAAGACAACAGACTCAGCTGGAGGGTGGTGGCGCACACCTTTAATCCCAGCACTAGAGACGCAGAGGCAGGCGGATCTCTGTGAGTTCGAGGCCAGCCTGGTCTACAGAGAGAGTTCCAGGATAGCCAGGGTGGTACAGAAAAACTCTGTCTCAAAAAAAAAAAAAAAGACAATAGACTCAGAGACTCAGAACAGCACTTAGTAGGGGGCTGAGGATCCTGAGGTGTCCTGTAGCCAGGCACTTCTGAGCCCCCCAAAGAAGGTAAGGTTCTCAAGCCTACAAATCCGAGGGCATTTTGGTTTTGTTTTGTTTTATAAGACATAGCAGGAGGCTGGTCTTGAACCTAAGAACCTCCTGCCCCAGCTCCCTGAGTGAAGGGATTAAAGGAGTGTGCTACCCCACCTGGGTGGAAGGGGGCAGATCTAAGATCCTGGGTCATGGTGCAAGTCCTCAGTTGTTCTGATAACAGACATAGCCCTGCCTACTATGGAAGCTCCTCCCATCTCGGGCCATGGATCTGGGGCTATGGGAGGAAAGCAAGGCTAATGTATTCCTCTAAGGGAAATCAAGGGGGTTGGAGTGTGATTCTAGTACCAGCCACAGGGTTATGTGGAAACCCTTTCTCTCTGGGAAGCATGGTTTCCATCTCCCTCCATGGGAGCTGTGCACTAATGGCCACCACAGGTCCCTCTGCAATTCCCATCATAATTTGGGTTAATGAACCTCAGTAGGTCCTACTGAACACCCCCAGGTTCCCAGTTCAACAGTTAGCCCTAATGCTATCTAAGGCTCAGCTTCCTACTTCCAAATAACAGAAACCCTGAGAGACCGGTCCCCCAGCTGGGATTTTATTGACTCCTTATCTCTGGCAGATGAAGGTGCTCTTAGGGCTCCATCAGAGACCCACCTCTTAGTAAATAAACTCTGCAGCACTGGGGATCAAAGCCAAGCTTTGCCTCTGCCAGGCAAGTGTTCTACCACTGAAGTACAGCTCAGCCTAGAAATATGCCATCTCCTCGCTGCCCTGGCCCCTCTTCCGCCTCCTCTTCTCCTGCCTTCCCTTCACCTCACTTTGCACGACTTAGCTGATCTCAAACTCACAGTCCTCTTGTCTCAGGTGTTCTGTCTGTACTGCCGTTCCCCACTGATGTCTAAATGCTACCCTTGTGGTGACAAGATGGCTGCCGGCCATCAATAGCCGCTGTAGTAAAAATATTTCCCCCAATATTTTAACAAAAAAAATCCAAGCCAATCTATTTGGTTGGCTGGGTTCTAGTCACTGCTACTTCTGAGCTAGTCCCTTGGCCAGGGAACTACAGGCTGTCTCATTTTCTAGAACATTCATACACTAGCCTCTGGATCTCAGAAACGGGATCATTTCTGGGGCAGTCAGAGAGTAGAACAGGAAATGGAAGGATCCTAGAATGAAAACTGAGGAAGACAGAATGCTTACTATGATCCATTTTCTGGACCTTGGGAGTGGGCCATTATGTCCATGCTTGGGTAAGAACACTGAATCTTTTCCTCCTCCTCCCTCCTCCTCCTCCTCCTCCTCCTTTCTAAGCATGGACTACATTTCCCAGCTCCCCTTGCAGACAGGTATCAGAGGCCATGTGACAAACTGCAGCCTACAGACTATAAGAGGAAATGACATTAGCACCAGGACTGGTTCATGAAAGCCTCCCATGACCAGAGCCATGTTCTTCCTCCCTCCCTGGTTCCAAGAAGCTAGTGTGGTGACCTTGCCACCACAGTGAAAAAAACAGAACCACAAAAAGGAAAGAGTTTGGGTCTCAGTGTCACCACCCAGCCACATGTTCAATAGGCTGCACAGTCTACACAGTTAGAAGTAAACTTTTGTAGACAGTTGTAGCACGATTAATAAAAACTCAGAGACAGATATTGGGGTTCAACCTGAAGGTCAGAAAAGCAAAGCAGCCAGCCACTGCCTCTTACCTCTACCTCAGTCTGATATGGCGATCCTACCTCCAGGAATCTCAGAATGACACTGTGTCTGAGAGCTGTCTCCCCCCCATCTTAAAGGCTTGTACCATGACCACTTGGTTTTTTATGGCAAACTAGTGTGGCTACTGGGATTAAAAGTGTGTGTCATCACTGTCTGGTCTGTAAGGCTGACCAGTCGGACTGTTTTACTCTCTTACCTTCATGCAAGCTTTATTTACTAAAATAGAAATGAAATACCACTACACATTAGCCTCAATGTAGTTACTTTGGGCTGACTTTGTTGTGGCAGTTGGTTTACCCTAACAATTGCCCATGAGCAAAGTGAGGCTCAGACGCATGAAGTACCTTGCCCAAGGCCACACAGCCTAGAAAAGGCAGAGCTCAGATTTGAAGTTGGACTTATATCTAGTCACACATAGCTTCTTGACTCAAAAACCAAACCAGGGGCTGGAGAGATGGCTCAGAGATTAAGAACACTGCCTGCTTGTCCAGAGGTTCTGAGTTCAATTCCTAACAACCACACGGTGGCTCACAACCATCTATAATGAGATCTGGTGCCCTCTTCTGGCCTGCAGACATACATGCAGGCAGAACACTATATACAGAATACATAAATAAATCTTAAAAAAAAAAAAACTAGAAAAGGACTATAAATCTCCAGAAATTTGTTCAAAAACAGGCATGTCTGGTCTGAACACAGGTCCCCTCCCAGTAGGACCTCGGCCTAAGGCAAGCTGAAGCAGAAACTCGGGCTCAGGTGACTCCACTTTTCCTTGCTCCATCCATCACTTCCCCATATTAGCTCCATGGAAGACTTTTCTAGAAGGCAAATCTGATCCTATCTCTCATTGCTTAAAGCCTTCAGGATAAGGACCAGGGTATCAAGGCGTGGTGTCCAAGTTTATTCTCCTGTTCTCTCCTCCAGATATCCATCTGCTCCCATGATGCAGCTGTGCTGGAACTGGATCTATATCTGTGACACACGGCTGATGTTTCTCATGTTTAATTCCAACAGCTTGTGACTGCTTGCAACACCCTCTTCATTTGTCCAAACCCTCCCGGGGAACACCTGCCTCCTCCTGACTGTCCTGGCCTCTCACGTGAGGCAGCCAGCCTGCTGGCAAATTGCCACTATCTGCCCTGTGGGAGAGTTAGAAAAATCTGGGGCTAGCTAGGCCTGGAGCTGTGAGGCTATGACAGTTGCCGGGAAGTGGGGAGAACGGGACTGCCCTTTGGACAGCCTGCTAGTGACCGTGTCTGTCACCCTAGAAGCGATGGACAGAGAGCTGGACTATGTAATGACTCACTGGGACTTGAGGGAAGTTTGGATGGGGTGCTCAGAAGTCCTGATGAGGACAGCTGAGCAGGTGGGGCACCCTGACAGGTGTATTCACCTGGGAGGTAGGAACCACAGTTTTGCTCTGCCCATGTGGTCTGAAGACAGGGTGGAGTGGCCTGGAGAAAGGGGTAGGGCTGCCAGAGCAAACAACCAGGCCTCCAGTCCCTGCCTTCTAGCAAACATCAATTCACAGCTGTGGATGGGGGCAGTGGGAGAGACTTGGGGTTAATGTCTGTGAGGCTGGCAGAGGAGGTGTGTGTTTGGGAGGAAGTAGGGATGTCTGCTGCTCGAATGCCTACAGCTCCATGTCTCAGGGGGCAAGGTCTCTAGTGGGGACCTCAGCCTGGCTCTGTCTGCAGCAAAGTCCTAACAAGTTTCCTAGCAACTTAACAAATGGAGAGAATGTCTGTGTACTGTCCTGGTCAGAGGAGGAGGGATGGAGGAAGATACCTAGGGATACTGGAGTTGAAACTTAAAATGTCAGAATAGGAGCTCAGGCTCCTATTACAAGTAGCACATACTTGTAATCCTAGCATTCTGGAAGCTGAGGCAGGAGGATTGCCAAGAATTTGAAGACAGCCTGTACTACATGGCAAGACCCTGCCTCAAAAATCCAAAGTAAACAAATAAAATGTCAGTTGGAAGGAGATATAGCCATAAAAACAGCATTCCTTCATCTCTATGCCAGCTGAGACCCAGCTGATGTCACAAAGTCTGGACAACCCTTCAAAAGCCACTAAAAGGCTCAACCTGTTCCTGTCCTCACTCTAGGACAGAGACTTCCTGTCTCTGAAGGCATAGAGAGGTGGAAGTAGAGGATGAAAAATGCTGGCTCTGGGGTGACCAGTTCAGGCAGGTCAGAGGCTTCAGGCTGCATGGATGCCTTGGGGCTTAGGTGCAATGTAGCACCATCCTGGCAGCCTTGGTGATCCAGAGACAGCACTTGAGTGCAAGAGCAGAAGGGCGGTGATGAGGTCACCCTGTTCTCTTGGCTCCCCCTCTTGGAAGGTGAGTGGTCTCTGCCTTCCCCACCTCCCTGGGCCTGCACCGGGTTGGCACTCCCTGGCAGTGCTGACAGGGAGATTTCCTCTGTCCCCGATCCTCCCTCAGCCAAAGTCACTCCTGCCGGGCATCCTAAGCAGGGAACCCCTCTGCCTCGCTCCTGCTTCCGGGAGAATCTCTCTGGATCCCCCATTCACCGGCGAGGTAATGCTTGAATGGTAGGTAACATCCTGGTGCTCTTTACCCTTCTTCTCTACTGGACCACTCTTAGGGTCTTAGAGATGCGGGTGCATGAGCAATGACCGCTCATCGCAGGACCTTAGGGAAAGAATAAAGCGCACACATTCAGCACCCGAGGAAAGCATCAGGTGGCTTCCTCTGCAGGAGTGCACAGCGACTGCTTCCCGCCAGACCCGGGGTCGCTGCGCTGAGGTGGAGCTGGGAAGGGAGGCCACCCTGCAGACAGCTGCAGTTTGCACAGCCCCACTCCGCCCCTAGGGCACCTAGAGGCGGCGACGTGGCAGCTGCACGCACCCCAACTCTACAGACCGGGTTCGAGGCCCCCGGGCCGCAGTCTCAGTGCCGGGTTCGGTAGGACTGGCGGGGATTCCGTCCCCGCAGCCCGGAGGGGTGGGGCGGGGCGGTGGCGGCGGGGCCGGCCGGAAGGGGTGTGGGTGCGGGGGCGGGTCCCGCTCCGCCCCGCCCAGGGGACGGAGCCTGGGGCGCAGCATCCTGGCGCGGGCCGGGCCGCCTCAGTCACTGCCGTCGGGGAAGGTCCCAGCGCGGTCATGGCCTCGCGAGGTGCCCGCCCCGGCCCAAGCCCTCAGCACCCCGCTCAGTAGCCCCGAGGAAAGGTGGCCTGGACGTCGCGGACGGCTGGGCGGACAGCATGGAGGAGGCGCACCTGCTCCCGGCTGCCGACGTGCTGCGCCGCTTCTCGGTGATAGCCGAGGGCGGCTTGAGCCCGGAGCAGGTGACCGACGCGCGGGAGCGCTACGGCCCCAACGGTGAGCGCGAGTCTCTACCCCGCGGTGGGGAGCGGTTGCCCCCTCCTTGCTCTCGGCAGGAAGCTGGGTCTCCGTAAACCTCCGCAGATGCTAGTGGGGCACCTGGCGGGGCCTCACGGCCGCCTTCGTGGGGAGCAAAGGATCTGGCCCCCCACTCTCTGTCATTATGCACCCCTGCAAGCCTTAGCCTATCCTATCTGTAGGCCTCGCTGAATGCCCGCGCCCGCGCTGCTGTGCGATCCTCTGGCACCCTGCAGGTGCAGACTCTAAGACACGCTAGCCAGGGTCTCCGAGGCCCAGCCTTTCAGCTGGCTCCGATGTCTCCCCGGAAGGTTCAATAAGACGCCCGAGAAGGTGCATCTTGTCAGCTGTCAGCTTTGGTGCTCTTACTCCCAGCCCCAGGTCTTCCTCTTTCTGCAACCCCAAGCGGATGTGGCTGGCGGGGGTTGATGTGGGTTTGAACTGCTGGGGCAAAGACCTGCCTTCATGGAGGGGCAGGTCGAGGTCTGGAGGAGCTCCCAGAGGAGTCTTTTCCCCAGCTGGTGATCTGGAGTGGTACCTGCCCATCTCTGGGCATGGAGGGAGCCCATGCACCCTTGCAGTTTACTGTGAGAGGTACTGCTTCCTCACCTCTCTCAAGGGAGCATGGGGTTCTCCTTCCTGCCAAAAGTCTTGCCAGTGCCAGTAGACTGCATCCAGATGTTGCCCACACATTGCTAGGAGCCTCTGGGGGTGGACATATAGCGGTTCCCTGCAGGACCTGTCACTCCTGTCTTAGAGACACAGTACCTATAGGAGAGAGAAGAGAGAGAGAGAGAGACCCCAAACTTCTATCTTCTGTCTTTTAGAGAACCTCACCCTTTCAGAGTTGCCAGGCACTTGAGGGAACTATGGCCTGGCCTGGGTGTCCCCCTGCTCAGGGAAGGCTGGGAAATTAGGAAGAGCTGTCAGAAAGGGTGCTTTGGGGTTTGTATTGGTTTATGAAAACCACCTCTTATGTAAATATTATCTTTCTGGAGCAGAAATCCTTTTTCAAAAAAATTAGTTGCTATATTTAGTTGAGCTGTGGGAGGAACTAAGAGATAAATATTATTTAATATCCCCATTAATGACTTGGCATTGAGGGTGTCCTTTGCTGAAGGAAGGCAGGGAAGCAGGGTCTTCCCCGACCCTGAAGGAGTGGAAGGCAACTCTAGGGTCTACAGTCTGTTTGATGTGACTGTGGTCCCCAGCTTAGGAATCTTGGTTCTCGTATGAAGTTGGAGACTCAGCCTGTCCCAGGTCACACAGACTTTGTCCCTTGAGGGCTCTGGCCTAGTTTGCTGTCTTTTCTGGCTCATGCCTTCATCGGTCCAGCAGAGGAGATAGCTGGGAGTGAGGACGCCCCAGCTCCCTTCCACCAAGCAGTTTTGTCCTGCAATGGAGTCTCAGGGTGTCTGAGTGTGGTGGTGGGAGAGGATATTGGCTTGACATGGTACATAGGGCATGGTAGGAAGGGTTGGCGGGGGTGTTTCAGATGTCTGTTTTGATGGTGTTAATAAAAGCTCCTACTTCATTGAGCAACTGCTTTATGCTGGGTCCCGTGCTCAGCAGTTTTCCTCAATTAACTCATTTCTTCTCTTAAACGATGCTGAAGTAAGAACTTGGTCACCCCGTTTCACTGAGGAGGTGAATGAGACACTAGAAGCCCAAGTGGCAAAGCTCACAGTCAGTGGTAGTCGTGGGACCTCTCTCCAGGCCTCAGCTTTTCCTCATTCTATCAGACAGACCCACGTTCTGTCGCCTGGTGCTGGTGCCTCTGCTAGGTGTTGGGGTTGTCTGGGTAGCAGCCATTCTTGCTTCATTCCTCGGTCCTCAGGGTTCCTCCCATCACTGGCTTGTTCCTCAGGAAGCTGTCCAGGGCTCTGGAAGTTGTCAGGTGAGCAGAGGGGAACCAGCTGCCTCTCCCTGCCTCCTGCTCTCTGCCTGTGGGGGGAAACTTGGGTGTTCTCCAGTCTCTGCTCGGCCTCTGGAGTGGAGTAGATAGGGTTGAGCATCCGAACTCTGCACTGTCCTAAGCCGGTCACTTGGATACTCTGCCTCGGCTTCTGCATTATGAGGGTACAGTAGGACCCACGTCAGGGTTGTTTGTGCATGCTTAGTGAGGTCACTTACATAGAGTCATCCTGCCCTGTAACCAGGAGGTGGGGCTGGGTGATAGGATGGGCAGGGTTTTCGGGCAAAGGGGACACCCCAGGGACTAGTGTTCCCCTACCCTAGTCAGCTCTGCACCTGCAAAGTCGTTAGCGCTGGAAACCACAAGGAAGTCATTTGCTTAACTCCTCAGAGTTTGCAAATTCTGACTGGGGTGGAGACATGGTAGAGTGCTGAAGAATCTCACCCTCCCAACTCCCCCTCCCTTCCCTGATAGAAAACCTCAGGGCTGGGTAGAAGCCTCCTGTGGCTACTGAACAGACCAGCCAGGAGGTCCGACAGACATGAAAACACCACCAGCCTGGGTAGCCCCGCTAACCTGGAACTTGTGGTGTTTCTGCTGCAGCCTCCTGCAGGCTGGGATTATAGGCCTGTGCCGCCATGTTCAACTTGAGTGATGCGTTGTTTTTGTTTTAATTGTGCTCAGGATTGACCCAGGGCCTTCCACAGGCCAAGCTAGCTTTCTAACCACTGAACTCCATCCCTAATTCTAAATCTAGTTTTTAAATAAAAAGTTATACAAAGTATCTTCAAAGAGTACAAAAAGTATACAGTAAAGTCTTCCCCATTCCATTCCCAACCACCGGTCTCCTTCCTGGATACACACCAGGTGTGTGTGGAGGCCTAGGGCCCAGGACTGTTTTTATAGGGAGGGACAGCCTGGATGTGGCCATCCCCTGGGCTAGAGCTCTTGGATACATCTCCTGAGCAGCCTCCTGGCCTCACAGGGTTTCATCATGACAGGCTGCAGTTTCCTCACCGCACTTCCCATGGCTGTGTGGTTCGTGACCCTCAGCATCCCACACAGCTTTACTAGGAGCCCTCCATCCCCACCTCACGTCACCACCATGAGTGGCATTTCAGAACAAGCTCCTAGTGGAACTGGTGAGCAAAACAGGAGTTTTTTCACGTGTAGGGGCTGTGGTTGAGTCCTTGTCCGTGGGGCTGAAGCAGTCAACCTGCCCACTTCCGCCGCCGAGCCAGTGGTGTCAAAGCCCACATTCATCCGGGGCTCATCTGATGGGAAGGTTCCTCTTATAGCTTTCCTTGCAATTTTTTTCTGTTTTCAAGTCAGGTTTGGCACCTTTGGTTACTCAGAAGCCGTCTGACATCTGTATATCCCTAAATAGCATAAACCAAGCCCAGAGGCTAGACTGTGCTAGGCTCATCCAGACACAAACATCCACCCCTGAGAATCCTGAAAGCCAAGGATGCTGGGTCAGGCAAAATCCCAGGAGCATTCAACAGCGCCTTGGCTGTGACCTTGTTTCCTGCCTTTAGCTCAGGCCCCATTTGGCACTAAACAGGGAAACCCCATATGCATGACCCCCAGAAACCATGAGGACAGGGCAGGTGTGGCCTCTGGCACACTTGCCCCTTTTGGCTTCCCGTGTCTTCAGCATGGTAGGGACAGGACCCCCACCCCATTTCCTAAGTGCCTCTCAGGATCCGAAACTGCCTCTTCTGAGTACTGTGTTACCTGTTGCCATTCGGGGCTTTGCCTCAGTTGTCACATTTCCTGGTCCTTACTGAGGTCTGCCCAGCAATAGTGTCAGTCCTGCCCCAACTGGATCTCAGTGTACCCTGTGGCAAGACACACAGATGTTGACAAACCTTTCCCCATCCCAGGTAGGCTGGTGTGTCCTTCTGCAGCATGGGAGCCACTTCTCCCTGGTCCCCTGAGTGATCCCCCTCAGAGCCCGGCCGGGCTAGCCACTCTAGGTGGACCCTGGAGACAGGGCAGAGCCAGGTGGGCTGGGCGGGCCCTGCCTAGCTAGAGCCTCTCCCTGACTCTCCAAGTGACAATTTAATTGCTCTGTAAATTTGCCTTGGAGGAAGACCTTGGTGAGTGCCCGCCTCTCCCAGCTGGAGCTGACATTTAGAAGCCGAAATTCCAGTTTTCAATGTTGAGAGAAGGAAGGAGTTGGAGGGGGAAATTAGAGGAGCAGGTGGTGCATGGAGCCCAAGGTGGGGGTGGGGAAGCCCAGTGGTGTGCTTGGCTCTGTACCCTCCACTCTGTAGCTCCAGGGTATGGGCAGTAGGCCTGAGCAACTGCATAAACAGTGACCCTGGGGGGTGGGGGGCTGAGGCACAGTGTGGCTCCAGGGATGGCTGCCCTGCCTTGGTGCTCCCATCTAGTGGGATGAGGCCCAGTACTAATTCCTGGCCAAAGAGTGGTGAAGTGACAAGATTGGGATGAGAGGCCCCCCTAGCTTCTTGGAGTCTTGATGGGGTGATGAGAAGGGTATATGGGGGAACATAGAAGGTGGTGGCCCTCATGCTTGACTGTAGAGATACCTGCACATAAGATAGGGGGGAACTCTGGAAGGGCAGGCTGGGAAGATCAGGGAAAGCCTCAGAGGCTGACTTTTTCTGGGCTTTGACGCTCTTGGGGCAGAGGTAGGGCTCCATGCCCTGGGCCAGGCGCTGTTCCGGGTGCTGGAGATGCTGCATTGACCAAGTCCTGTTGTGCAGCTGATGGTCCATCTCTGTCATGGTGCTGATGCCTGGTGACTGTGCTGTGCCTCTCAGAAGCTTTCTGCCAATCACTAGGCCTTCAGTCAGCATCAAGGGGCATCCCTATCACCACAGCAGATGGGGAAACAGACACAGGCCCCTGGGCCTGCCCGTGGCCCTGGCATAACAAGAATTAGAGCAGGATATAAACTCATGCCCTCAGGACCAGATTTATGTTCTGAGTCTCCTCATGTGAGACTCAGGGCATCCCATGCCTGGGCCAGGCCATTGGGGATAGGATCCTACCAGGTTACTGCCTTTGCCCTGTGAAGCTGTCAACACTGTAGTGGACAGGAGCCAGGCATCCCTCCATTTAGCAAATAGGATGTCTGTATCAAGGTAGGCCTGGCACCAACCCAGTCCTTAGAATCGTCTGGGGACAGATAGGACAGTCCGCATCTTATCTTTTCCCTCACTGGGGACTCTTCCAGACCTGGCCTTCCTCTGTGATCCTGTGAGTTGCTCATGTGAAAGAGAGAATCAGGTCCTTCAGGATTTTAGTGGAATCAACATTTGAAGCAGACCAGACTTGAATGGGCAAGGATGCAGTGGTCCCCAAAATCCCACCTGTGAGCACAGCAGATCCTCTGGGACTGGTAATTTGGACAGGTGGATCTGGGCTCACTACAAAGGAATGGGAATACAGGTAAATATGCAGGACCCCAAGATCTTTCAGGTGGCCTTGACTGGAAAGTTAAGGGACCAGGGGAAGGAAGACAGAGCTATCTAGGGATTAGCACAGGAGGCCCAGAGCAGAGGTCGAGGATCAGAGGGTCTGGGTATAGAGATGTTCCCTGATTCTTCCTGGTTGTGTGGTCATGATGTTGTAACTCAGCCTATCTGGCTCAGGTGCTGTAAAATGGGAATACTGATAGTGTCTCCCCAAGCTGAGCGAGAATCCTGGAGAACAGCATGCACACGGGGGTAGCACAGCAGCTAGTACACGCACGGGTTAGCAGCACTATAGTGGGGGGTCTCTATCCCTGCCCTTGCCGTCCATGGTGGCAGACAGCCGGATGCCTCATGTGGCTGCTTGTGCTTAAGTGAATGAAGTCAATAAAATTAGAAATGCCGTCCTTAGGCACATGAGCCACTTTCCCAGGGCTCAGTGTCCACATCTAGCTAGTGACTGCTATACCAGATGGGACAGGAACTCCGTCCAACATCACAGAGCAGTCTGTGGGACAGTGACCTTCCAGGGAGCCTTGCACCAAAAACCTAGTCTGCCAACTGGGAGCTAACACACATCCTTTATTTGGAAACTCTCATGGGCTGAGAAATGCATGGTTACAATGTGGTCTCAAGCTGGGAGAAGCAGCAGTATCTAGTGAAATGTGGTGGCTTTTAAGGAGTGGGTCACTGTGGGTCAGGGAGCCAGAGGGGAGATCCAGGTAGACAAGTAGAAAAGGGGAACTAGAAAGACAACCCTAGGGCAGGCAAGGCTGCAGCCTGAAGACTAGAACTGGTGTGTATGCCTGTGACATGTATGCTAACCCAGTCCTGATCCTGTATCACCAGGGGCCATGGAGCCTGGGATGCAGGTGGGGAGGCTTGCCTCAGAGCCAAGGGCAGAGAAACAGCATGAGGGAGTCAGGTGAGGCTGACAGCCCTTCCCTTGGCCATGAGTCTTAGCAAGGTGAGAGACTCCTGGGTAGAGCACTGATATGTGTTGGGGGGGTGGGCACCGCTTTGTTTGAGGCAGGGGCATAGCTAATATGACCTCTAAGGGACTCTGCTCCATTGGAGAACTGGCCCAGAAACTGGGCCCGCACCTTCCCCCACCTTTCCTGTTCGCTTCAGTTAAATAGATCAGAAGGGAAAGTCTGTTTGATTTTAATCTCAATGCAGGACACTGGAGATTACATTTTCCGTGGAAAATGTCAGCCATTGCCTAAAATAGGACTTTAGAGAAAATGCTAGAAAATGTATTTTTAGGTTTATGTTTCCCTCTTGGAGCCCTGAGGGCCAGCGACTGCTCGTTGCTGTCCATGGTGCAGCTGACAGGTGAAGACCCTAAACCTCCCTGCACACGGTCTGGGGAAAGAGTTCCCGCAGGAAAAAATATCTGTAGACTAAGAACAGGTGGACAGATGTGAAGAACTGGACCGTGGTCAGGGATGGAAGGGGAGGGGGAGAGGTTCCGAATCTGTACTGCGAATGGGTTCTGGGTGTGAAGCTGCTGGCTTTTGAGCTACCTTTGAGGACAGAAGGAGGCAGAGTTCAGAAAGACCAGCCACGTGGGGCCTTCGGTCATCTTCTGCAGGGGAAGGGCTGTGCCAAAGAGGAGAGCCTACCAGAGCCCCAACTCTGGGGTTCAGCTCCTCACAGACACCAATCAGTTGTGGAACTTTGTGGCAGCTGCTTCTTCACTGATCCGCAGTCCTTACGGATGTGGCGCTGGCCTGGCATGCCACATGCTTCTCTCAGAGATTGCTGGGAAACTTAAAGATCCTGGCTACCCAGAACGACCAGCCAGTAATTTTACAGCTGGTATGAAATTAATTCAAGAATTGAAGGTGGTAAAGAAGTTTGGCAGGAGGGCTGGAAAGATGGTTCAGCAGTTAAAAGCACTGACTGCTCTTGCAGAGGAGCCCGGTTCAGTTCCCAGCACACAACTGTCTGTAACTCTAGTTCCAAGGAATCTGATGCCCTCTTCTGGCCTCCCTGGGCACCAGGTATGGACGTGGTACACATACATAAGTGCAGGCAAAACATTCTTTTTTTTTTTTTTTGAGACAGGGTTTCTCTGTAGCTTTGGAGCCAGTCCTGGAACTAGCTTTTGTGGATCAGGCTGGCCTCGAACTCACAGAGATCCGTGTGCCTCTGCCTCCCGAGTGCTGGGATTAAAGGCGTGCGCCACCACTGCCCGGCTAAAACATTCTTACACATAAAAAAATGAAAATAAAATAAAAATGAACTTTTTAAAGAAGTTTGGCAGGTAAACTGAGGCAGGTGCTACTGGTGTATAGAGAAAGTGTTCTTCACAGTGTTGTATGGGACTGGACACACTTCCTTGTGTGTGTCTGGAGCGGAGTTCCAAGAGGGACTCCGAGAAGGACCTGAACATGGCTGGTTGCTTGATGTCTAGAAATGCTAGGGGTATCCAAGGAAGCTGATGGGGTGGGACTCCCAGCTGGCCTTTTCCTGGGGATTACAAGGAGCACTGAGAACTTGCTAAGGCAGGGAGGCTCTGGCCAGGGCTGGCAGCGGCCTCAATTTCACTTCTGTGAAAGGGGGCGGGTATGGAAGCTCTCCTTCCCCTCTGGTCTCATTAAGGTGAGCCAGGTCACACTAGATTTCCTTAACAGCGTGGGGTGGGGGTAAAGAGTAGCTGTTGAGCTTGAAGATTGAGTCTGTGACCTCAGAGCTGGGAAGTCACCTGGGACACCGTGGTGGACCCAGTGCACACTACATGGGGAGCTTCCAGACTCCAGAAGAACCTACTGGTAACCAGTTTTCTCCTGTCTCTTCCTGTTCCCATGGCTGCCTGGATCCTGCAGAGCTCCCTACTGAGGAAGGTGAGCCATCCTGGGTTGGGGGAGGCTGCAGACACCTTCAGGCTGCAACACCCCATCCCAGACAGATGTCTTGTTGAATGCTCAGATGACCCCTTTGGGATTTTGGACTTTCCCTCTGATCAACAGGGAGAGGGTCCCTAAAAGTCCCTAGTTCTGAGTGGAGGGGGTAACGGTGGTGGGGTGGAGGGGGGGGTGACCAGGGACCTGGGCCTCACACACTCTCCTGTTCCAGGAAAGTCCCTGTGGGAACTGGTGCTGGAGCAGTTTGAGGACCTCTTGGTACGCATCCTGCTGCTGGCAGCCTTGGTCTCTTTTGTAAGTAAGCCCTCCCCGCCACCCTGTGAGCCAGGTCTTGCCAGTGCTCAGAGTCCTTGGCTGCTCTCCTCCCAGTCAGGGACATTCCTCAGGCTTCAGCTGTCCCACACTGAACTATTGGCTACCACCTGAATTCCTCTAACCCATTTATGCCCTGGTTTAGGGGGCTTTCAAAACCCCTAACTTGGGGCTGGAGAGATGGCTCAGTGGTTAAGAGGACTGGCTGTTCTTCCAGAGGTCCTGAGTTCAATTCCCAGCAACCACATGGTGGCTCACAACCATCTGTAATGAGCTCTGGTGTCCTCCTCTGGCATGCAGGCATACATGGAGGCAAAATGTTGTATACATAATAAATAAATAAATCTTTAAAAAAAAAAAACCCTAACTTGCCTGGTCTGTCCCTACCCTAGCCGGGATCAGCACTCTTGACATGTGGACCAGATGGTTCTGGATGGGGTGGGGTCTGATGTGTTGAACATCCTTGGCTTCCCTGTCAGATGCCAGCAGCATCTCCCAGTGACAATCAAATGTGTCTTCAGACATTGCTAGATGTCTATTTAGAAGCTAAATTCCCTTCAGTTAAAGGCCCTTGGTCCCTCTTTTGGGTCCTCAAACAGACTTTAGCTTCTGTCTTGGCTTCTCTTTCTTTGTACCTTCCTCATTCTTGTTGTCTGGACCCCTACTGGACCACAGGTCCTGGGCCCAGAGTGGGAAGTGGGAGGGAGATAATGACTGTCTTCCATGTCTGAGGAGCAGACACAAAGCTAATACAAGGCAGGCAGGTATGATTCCTGTTCCTGGGGAGGAGACTTATCTTGGTGACTCAGCATGTAGAAAGCCCCATGGTACTGGCTGGGACTGGCTTTTCCTGTCCAGTGGTGGTTGGCTCTCCTGGTCACTGTCCTTGTGAAAACTTGAACTCTTACAAAAGAAAAGAAAAACAAACAAACGAAAAGACCCATCCATGCAGATGTCTAAAATGGCAAAGCCGAAGGGATGCCTTGACCCTTCAAATAACAGATGGAAGCACTGAGGACTTTGGAGGGCGCTGACAAGTCCCCAGTTGGGACAAGAGGTAGACAAAGGACTTGACCTGAGTCCCATTAAGGCTTAGACTCTGCAGCGGGAATGTGTCCCCTGACTGGTGGACCTTCAACATGAGCACTCACCATAATGAGGAAGGCTTGTTAGCCATTTCTGCTCGGGACGTCTGGGCTGGTCCAAGAACTTCTGTTCTTCCAAGTTCCCAGGAGCATCTGGGTCTGCTGATGGAGACCACAGTGCAAAGCAGGGAAGGCAGGGAGAGGTCTCCAGCTGCCTTTGTCCTCTTGGAGGCCAGTTTAGGTGCAATGAGGGCTATGGCCACGCATCTGTAAGGTGGGCATCCTTCCTCCACCAAGGCCCTCTCTGTAAGCCCAGGATTCCCCAGGGGAACAGACGGTATTCAGCGTATAAAAGGCAAGGAGCTCATCTCGGGGGGCCCAGCACAGCCAGGCTGACCAGTTCTGTCCCTGCAGGTCCTGGCTTGGTTCGAGGAGGGTGAAGAGACCACGACCGCCTTTGTGGAGCCCCTCGTCATCATGCTGATCCTCGTGGCCAATGCGATCGTGGGAGTGTGGCAGGTGGGGAGTGTTGGAGGTGGGCTGGTTCCTGGGGTCTCCCAGCTGCTAGGTGTGCTTTCTGCTTTCAGGTACCTCCTAGGCCCAAAGTTTTACTCTCAGGGGGAGGCCTCCTAGGGCAGCAAAGGGAGACCCTCTGCCCACCTTATGTTCTGCAGGAACGCAATGCAGAGAGTGCCATTGAAGCCTTGAAGGAGTATGAGCCTGAGATGGGTAAGGTGATCCGCTCTGACCGCAAGGGTGTGCAGAGGATCCGAGCCCGGGACATCGTCCCTGGGGACATTGTGGAAGTGGCAGGTGGGTATGTCCAGGTCCTTCTCCTGTCACTGTGACAGCAGGGAGCCTTGTTTCTCACTTTGCTTCTGTCTTGCACTACGGAGGAGTGACTGTTAGAACTTTCCAAAAGCCTGTTGGACATATCCAGAGATGGTGGCCAGAGTGCCTGAAGGATAATGGCTTGGGACCCTGCCTCTAGTCTTAGCTTTGCCTCTGGGAGTCTTTCTGGCTTTTCTGGGGTTAGGGCCCCAAACCACTCTCACCCATGCCAATCTCCCTGTGTAGTGGGAGACAAGGTGCCTGCTGACCTCCGCCTCATTGAGATCAAGTCCACCACACTTCGCGTGGACCAGTCCATCCTGACAGGTGAGGCCCAAGGGCTTGGATAGAGTGTGGGTGGGTCTAGGTGATGGGCTTGTCTCCAAGTGGGGCTACTCATATCTCATCCTGTAACTAGGGGAATCCGTGTCTGTGACCAAGCACACAGATGTCATCCCAGACCCCAGAGCCGTGAACCAGGACAAGAAGAACATGCTGTTTTCTGTAAGTCCTTGGGATGCTCGGGGCTCAGCCTGGATAGTAATAATAGTCCCATAGGAGCGCTGGTAGGATGGCTCTGCTGATAAAGGTACTTTCCACGAAGTCTGAAGACCTGAGTTTGATCCCTAGTGCTCACAGGCTGATAGGATAGAACTAATTCCCATAGGCTGTCCTCCAACCACCATATTCACATGGTGGCATAC
>PVIU01024375.1:0-25681 GCA_004026605.1 Ondatra zibethicus
GGGGTGGGGGGGTAGTGGGAGGGGACCGGAAGAAGGGGAAGAAAGGTAAAAATTTTATTTCTTTAATTATGTTCTTGATTGGAAAAAATAAAATAAAACAATGTAAAATAAATAAATAAATAAATAAATAAATAAATAAATAAAGACACAAACAGTAAAAAAAAAAAAGGCCAAGTTTAAGTGTGCCAGTAACTTAAAGGCCACTGGGTGTAGGAATTCCTACAGCACTAATATAAGTTTACAGATGTTAATTCTCTAAATCTTTCTATAAATAAATACAACAAGATTGTTTTACAGATTGTTTTTTAAATCAAAGCTACTGACTTCTCAGTAAATATTTTCAGTGAGATCGTTTATGTTTCTTAGTGTGCCCAGGTAGGATAAGGACAACTTAGGTCTTCTACAAGTCTCCTCTTTGTGAGAAAATGCAGGTTACAGATTTGGAAATTAAAATACTATCACATAGAGAATAATTTATGAACAATGTTGCAAATTTGGACATACACTATAAATCTGAATGAATGCAATGTAACATTTCATTCTATCAACAAACAAATTCTAATATAATCACTAAAAGATGTGTGTGAGTATTGGGATAGAATTATTTGCAAATAATAACAATTCTTATATTAACAAATGAAAACATCCAAAGCAAAGTAAACAGCTTAATAAAACTCTATTTATCAAGGGGCATATGGTTAACTACATTTTTGTCAGAGTCATGCATCTTGATACAATATAGTAGCTATGAAAGCCAGGGGAGTGAAGTAGTAAACCATAAAACATAAATAAATAGATTTTACAAATATATGATGCTTCCAAGTTGAATTTTTTATGTTCTATTTATATTAAATATATTCAATACATAATATATCATAATACATTATAAAAATCTATAATGCATATATATAAACTAATTTTTAAAATATGAATGTACATCATTCTTAGAAAGAACCAAAATATTCATAAAATTTCAATTGAATTCATAAATGTTGTAAGTATCTAAGCTATAATCAAATTAAATTTCCTATTCTATTAATAATCTCAGTGTTGAAATTGATTAATGTATTTAGGAATATAGTAGAAGATTAAACTCCACCTGGAAATTGTATTACTAAGAAAATTTATATACTTATCTTTCTGCTTCCCACATAATTTACACTTAAATTTGAATTTTAATTAGTATATGTAATATATGCTAATAGAGCTAAGCAATAGAGTTGACAAGATGGCTTAGCAGGTAAAGATTGCTATCAAAACTGATAGTGTGAGTTCAATACCTGGGATACATATGATGGAAGGAGACATAAATTTCTTTTGAATTCTGACATCATCATGCATGTTGTGTCATGCATATGAACAACAACACACACACACTACTACATAAATTTTAAAAATACATAATAATATATCTTAAAAAGCAGAATTATTAAAAATTATCACATTATGCTATAGAGCATTAAATTATTTTAATTGAAATGCAAAAAAATCAATTATTTTTAAAAATGTTAAACATAATGAGGAAAGAAGGGATGAGATTACATGTAAAATAACTGTTAAATAATATATGATGAAGACTGTTAAAATATCCAATATTTTACTTAGGAAATTAGCTTGTTGTAATATAATTAGATTATTTAAGTAAATCAAGACTCTTAGCAAAGGCCTATATTAGACACTGGGTTATGCACTGTTGGACAAATAACCCTGAAGTATGAAACACCCTATTATAAAAGACAGTACTCATTTTGGACACAAGACATTGAAATATCTACCTCAAACTTATAATCTACTCTCAGTTCTGACTTGTTCCTAGGTATCACATCTTGCTTAAAAGATGCTATGATGGTTTGGAGATGAATGCATTAATGTATTATTGCACAATGAACTGTGCATGCTGGAATACATATCCTCATGCAGCATGTATCCACTGGTGCACTAATAGCATTGTGGTTAAGCAAGCAATCAACTACTTTCTAATTGGAGATAAGAGCTGCTCCATAGGAGGGATTTCATGCCTGGTACTATAAACATAGTCATAAACCCATGATCAGAAAGATTATAGGACCTGAGGGCACACTTACAATGGCTATATTATATGGTTTTGTTAATATTCTAAATACTTACATTAATACCCATAGATCTCTGTTTTCAACTTTAATCAGAGAAGCTTCTAATTACAGTGGGTAATAATGAGTACAAAGACTTCTGATAAGTCAAAGACCCAAATAAAAATAACACTGAATATTCAGTTGTAGAAGGGCCATCTAGATCAACATCTTACCATTCAAAGCTGAGGAAAGTTAATGAGAGAAAAGAAAGAATGTAAGAGCTACTTAATATGGATGTGAGTTATATAATGCTGACTTCTGAACTTGGCTTAGCTAGTGCATTTATCATCACACAGAAGGAATGTTTACCAGCATAAGGTCTTCACAGGATCAAGTCAGTAAAATTCCTAGCATGGGTCATGAAGAATACCCTGAGGCAGTTTTCTGACAATTCATGGCTAAAGCAGGACAATGAGTCATTCTGCTTTTGGGATGTGGCCCCTGGCATATTATTTATGTAATGATAGATGGCTACTATACCTCTTTAGTTTTATTGCTGTGATAAATATCATAACCAAAAGCAACCTGAGGAAGAAAATGTTTACTTCATGTCAGAACTCTATATGAAAATGTCCCATAGACTTGCCTACAGGTCAATCAGACAGAAGCAATTTCTCAACTGAAATTCCCACTCCCCTTATATGTCTAGGTTTCACTTAAGTTGAGCATATGGGCTGCATTAATTTGACTTATAATGACAAATGGTTACAAGCCATAGCATAGCAAAAGGAAAATAGAAAACTTTTTAATTTTTTTTAATTTACTAGATTTTTTAAAAAAAATACCAATTCAAATTTCCACTCCCTCTTCTCCTCCCATTCCCTCCACACACCTTCCCACCCAACCCCCATCTAATCCTAAAAGAGGGTAAGGCACATTGCTTTGTGGAAGGTCCAAGGCCCTCCCTACCATATACAGACTGAGCAAAGTATACATCCAAAGAGAATAGGATACCAAAAAAGCCAGTACATGCAGTAGAGATAAATCTCAGTGCCCCAGCCATGCAACAGTCAACCACATTCAGAGGGATTAGTTTGGTCCTATGCCTGTTCCTTCCCAGTCCAGTTGGAGTTGGAGAGCTCTCATTAGCTCAGGTAAACTGTTTCAGTGGATGAACCCATCATGGTCTTGACCCCTTTGCTCATATTCTTATTTCTTCTACTCTTCCACTGGACTTTGGGAGCTCAGTCCAGTGCTCCGATGTTGATCTCTGCCTCTGCCTCCATCAGTTGCTGGATGAAGGTTCTATAGTAATATTTTAGATAATCATCAGTCTGATTACAGGCAAGTCAAGATTGGGCCCCCTCTCCTCTATTGTTTAAGGTCTTATGCTGGGTCATCCTTGTGGATTCCTGGGAATTTCTCTAGCTCCAGGTTTGTGCTAACCCTATAATGACTCCCTCAATCAAGATATCTCATTCCTTGCTCTCATCTCTGGCCTTCCTCCTTCTTGACTATCTGATTTTTTCAAGTGCTCCTCAACCCTCCGCTTCTCCTCTTTCCTTCCTTCTCTCCCCACCCCTGTGCTCCCAATTTTGTCAGGCAATCTTGTCTGTTTCCATTTTCCAGGTGGGTATATATGTTTTTTTTCTTTGGGTTCACCTTATTACTTAGCTTCTCTAGCATTTAAAAAAATGAAATCTTGGATTTTGCATACAAATGAATGGAATTAGAAAACACTATCCTAAGTGAGGTAATCCAAACCCAAAAAGATGAATATGATATGTACTCACTCATAAGTGGATACTAGCTATAAACAATGGACATTGAGCCTATAGTCCATGATCCTAGAAAACTTCTTATCTGAGGAATATGGAATGAAGTCACATAGGTGCTGTTCAAGTCATGTTATTTATTCTTCTTTCTCTCTCTTTTGTCATAATTGTCTATAATTCCTTAGCTCTAGTTATTTAGCTTCAAATCTATTCTTTAGTTTTAATTCTATAGTTCTGGTTTTTTTTCTATTTCTGTTTCAATTCTCCCCAGCTTCTATATTTACATAGCTTAAATACAGTTTTTGACAAGAGGCTTGACTTAATAATAAAATAATTACAAGAGTTATATCTCAGCATTTATTTAAAACATAATTGACAGAATATAGACAATTCAGTTCTCCTGCCTTATGACCTCAGGGGCAGCTCTCCAACCTGCCTCAAGCAGGGGATGAAGGGCATCTCTCTTCTGCCCATGCCACTATTTGTGAGGTGAGTAGTACAGACAGGCAGAAAGTATAGGTGGAGCAACCAGACAGGAAGTAGAGGTGAGTCAATGAGAACAGGAGAATTCTGGGAAGGAGGAAGCCCATTCCTCCCCAGTCCTGCCCAGACACAGAAGGAAGAAAAAGATACCGAGCCATGTGGCTAACATAGATAAGAATAATGGGTTAATATAAGTTACAAGAGTTAATAAGAAGCCTGAGCTAATGGGCCAATCAGTTTATCATTAAAAAAAAGAAAGAAAGAAAAAGAAAAAAAGTTATATCTCATTGGTCAAATGCATATTTGTTTTGTTGAGTTATAAGGGCAGAGCCCTATACCATGGCAATTCAAAGTCTAAAAATTTCTGGAGTAAGATTGTGACCAGAGGGTAGGGATACAGTGTCCAAGGAGAGAAACTTTGAGACATAAATTCACCAGACTTGGCAAGTGTAGAATTGGCATCATATTTTTTCAGCTGCTTTTTGTTAAAAATGTTGGTTATATGCCTGCAACTATGACCGTGTGCATAACTGTGAAGTTTTAAATTCATGATCAATTTACAAAGACTGTCTAGTTTGAACTTACTCTGAGGTACAAATGAGTTAATTGTGTGCTGTTTTCCTTAGACTGAAAATAAATTGTTCTTTTTCTCTTATTAGTCTAAATAAAAGGAACAAAGTGGTTTTTAAGTGTTTCACAGTGCTCGTGGGACAATAGATTTAGTTATAAAGCATGTCCTAGTATATTTACTATAAATCAAAATCAAACAGCTTAAGAGCAGTCATCTTCCTGGTCATTCACAGATATATGTGCCCAATAGATTGAGATGTAATCATGAGATGAATATACACATCATATGAGATTATACAATACACTATGGATATTGAGAGACACCATAGCTGTCTTTGTGCATGTGAATTTACAGACAGCAGCAGTCAGCATTTATAAGCAAACTTTACGTAAACTTTGCCTATGAATTTCCTCTATCAGATTAGTTGATCACCTGGTGTGCTGGTCTTATAAATATCATCTTGCATCTGTTGTAATTGTATCATGGCCCACAACAGCTTTTTACACAGAATATAATGGATAAGGCATAATTGCAGAGATGTACTGGTAGATGTTTATGATCAATACACATTGTATAACCTTTCAATGAATAAGAATATTGTCTTAAAATATGCAATAGGAGCTAGCAGAAGTAATTAATTCAGGTATAACTAACAACAGAGTTCATCAATTACTTCTTGAGGCAAGTTCTTTTCCTTCCATTTTCTTTATTAGTTTTGTGAAAATTGTAAATTTTGGTCACTTTCCACCAAACTTCTAGATTCATCACTCTTCCGAGTAAAATTAAGTTTGAGGCCTCTTGTTTTATTTAAAGCAATGAATCAGGTGCTGCCTATACATTGTAAAGTATGTGTCTATATACTGAAGCACTGGCAACCTACTATGTTGATATCCTTAAATAAAACTGATTCTCTTTTGTACATGCAAATATTTACTAAGCCTGCTTTGAGCAATTTAAAAAACTTCCTTTTACATCAGAATAGAAACAATTTCCTAAGGCAAATTTATTTCCTTGTCCTTGTCATGTTACATTCAGCTTGCATAGAGATTCAGTAAATCCTTAGTGTGAAGCACTTCAGATTCATCTGCCTTCATTGCTTTTTACAAAAATTTCTCCTAGAGATTATGCGGCAAGCACTATAGGCAGTAAAAGACATTCCTTCGAAGCAAATGTGACCTAATGAGTGTTACATTTACCATTATATTTCTAATAGGATTAAAGAAGCAGGGCAAGGGCCTAGTTTTGTTGGTGATAACCTTTTCTGGAGGAAAACACCCACACTTACAAAACTTGTTGAGGAAAACATTGCCACTGCAGTTAAGAAGTATAGGAATCATTACTTGTGATGGTTAACATATAAACCATATACAAAAACTCATTCCTCCTATTACTCTTCATTTGCTTTTTAAAATTGAGGATACGTTTATTTAAATATACTATATAATGATTTTTTGCAAAGTTTATATATAACATTTGTGTAACTCGAGTTTCTAGAATTCTTGTGTTTTAGCAGGTTTTAATTTAGTTTTAACTAAAAATAAATTATTTCATAGTTGAACATACATAGCAAAAGGTAATTTTGTTTAGTAAAATGTATTAGTTAAATATAATATACTATTATATTTAGAAATGAATTAAAGTCCAGAATTTAAATGAATTTTTCAAGATGGTAAAAGATTCTTCTGCTGTATAATGATAAATAATTCTTCTTATTTGCTATATGCATCTCACTCTCTCTCTAATCTACATATATGAGTAACCAAAAGACTTAATATCCAACTCTATTACTAGAAAGCCAACTAGACGTTAGTTTCCATCTAGGGCTTCCCTAAGTATTTTAGAGAAGTTAATCATTTTGTTTAAACAAATATTTCCAAGATAGGTTTTTCATTAATCAAATGGAAATA
This sequence comes from Ondatra zibethicus, assembly GCA_004026605.1. Taxonomy (NCBI): domain Eukaryota; kingdom Metazoa; phylum Chordata; class Mammalia; order Rodentia; family Cricetidae; genus Ondatra; species Ondatra zibethicus. Next base: position 6,788 of record PVIU01024375.1, read on the forward strand.
AAAATACTACATATCCCTTAGAAGTGTTTTACAGACCAAATAAAATGTAAAAAAAAAACAAGATAAAAGTGTTTTTAAATGATTGTGGCACCTCCTGGATCCTATTATCATTTTTGAAACAGTTTCTTGTCTCAACTGAACTTGACTTCCATGATCCAATTTGAAAACTAGTTTCCCTTCATGTGTTCACTTCCTCAATATCCTTAGACCAGAAGTCTATCAAGACTTAGCCTATAATCAACTCATCTTTTGCCAAGTTTCAGCATCAAAGCATTTTCTATAACTATCCAGCAATAACCTTATCCATTTTTCGTTAAGCATAAAGGAAGGTCAAAAAGCATTTAGTGCAACTATCTTCTCTTGCTAAGCAACACTTGAGAGAAAAGTACTAAGATTATACTCCTATTATCTCTCTCTAATTGTCAAGCTTTTAGTCAAAAAAGGAGATAAAGGAAAAGATGTAGAAATGTTTCAAGTTTCTTGCTTGACCCAAAATGGCTCCCTCAATCAAAATATCTCTCCTTGCTCTCATCTCTGTCTTTCTTCCATCTTAACTATGCACTTCTATCAGGTTCTCCTCCCCCCTCTTTCCCTTCTTCTCTGCCTTCCATCCTTCCCTCTCCCTGACCCATGCTCCAAATTTTGTCAGGCGATCTTGTCTTTTTCCCCTTTCCAGGTGAATCTATGTATGTTTTTATTAGGGTTACTTAGCTTCTCTAGGATCATGGACTATAGGCTCATTATCCTTTGTTTTACAGCTAATATCCATTTATGAATGAGTACGTACCAAGTTCATCTTTATGGGTCTGGGTTACCTCACCCAGGATGGTTTTTTCTATTAATTTGCATGCAAATTTCAGGAAGTCATTTTTTTAATCACTGAGTAGTACTCCATTGTATAAATGTACCACATTTTCTTTATTCACGCTTCAGTTGAGGGGCATCTAGGTTGTTTCCAGGATCTGGCTATTACAAATGATACTATGACAAACATAGTTGAATATTATGGGGCTAGCAAGAAACCTGACACTAAAGAATTCCCAGGAATACACATGGAAGACCCCAGCTAAGACTCTAAGCAATAAAGAAGAAGGTGGCTGAACTGACTTTGTCCTGTGGTCAGATTAATGAATTCTTTACATGTCACCATAGAACCTTCATCCAGAAACTGATGGAAACAGAGGCACAGACCCAGAGCAGAGCCCTAGACTGAGCTTCCAAAGTCCAGTTGAAGAGTGGGAAGAATGAGAATAGAAGCAAAATTGTCAGTATCATATGGGGACCCCCACTGAAACAGTTTACCTGAGCTATAGGGAGCTCACCAATCAGACAGGGAAAGAACCAGCATAGGACCAAACTAGACCCTTTAAATGTGGGTGACAGTTATATGGCTGGGGCAGACTGCAGATCCACTGGCAGCAACACCAGAATTTATCCCTACTACTTGTACTGGCTTTTTGGGAACCCATTCTCTACAGATGGATACTTTTCAGGCTAGATGCAGTACAAGGGCCTTGGACCTTCCCCAAAGAAATGTGCCTTTCCCTGTCTGAGGAGTGGATGGGGGTGGGGTGGGGTGTGGAGTAGTTTTAGGGATGGGAGGAGAGAAGGGAATTGGAACTGGGATTGGTATGTAAAAATGAAGATAGTTTTTCTTTTTAAAAAAATAAAAGAAAGAAATTTTTCAAGTTGTATTAGGTTCATAGCTGTCTGGGAAACTAAAATGACATGCTTTCAAGAATCTAAAATATAACTGAGAGAGAAAATACCTGCCATTATACTCCTCAAATAGACTTAATGCATGATATTAGATATTTATTCTTTTCCTTCTATATATTTCTTCTTCCAATAATTTATTGGAAACAAAGGTAGTGTTTGCTTTTCCCCAAATTAAGCTCCATAAATTAGGTTAAAGTTATGAAGACAAAATATGAAGAGCAATTCAAGTCTTCCCTTGAATGAGAACTAAATTGTGAAACATCATTCTTACTATTATCATCTGTGATTATTATCCTTAATTTTGATTTCATTAAGCCATCTTTAGTCTTTGACCTAGACATGAAGACCCAACTGACTATTGTCACAAATGGTAATGTACAAAGATAATTTCTTCAGCAGAATCCAGGTGCAAACCCACCCATATACACCATCACGTGCAACAATACATTCTTTCAGAAGTATCTGAATTTCAGAATAAATAGCAATAATTTTAATCACCTAAAATTTCAAAATAAATCTGATAAATTAATTCTTAAATAATACATACTCTTCCATAATTCATATCCTCATTAAATAAATGATTGGATGAAACAAAAGAATTTGCCAACAAAAATTTTTCTTAAAAACTCATAATTTCATTTTTGAAAATAGAAACTAGCTTATAGTTATTACTTTTGTTATTGTGATGTTGGAATCTGAAAAATGCTTACTTAAATTTTGATTGATACAAACTTTAAAAGAACGATTGTTTTTAATCAAGAAGACATTTCTTTTCTTGTAGGACATTTGGTAAAGTCATTAGTCTGTCTGATTCTTTGTATTCAGACATGGCTGAAGACTGTTTTCAAAGGCCAAATGGGATCTTATAGCATGAGCGTGCTCTCGAATCACATTTAGCACTTCAGTTAAGTAACACAACACTGATTGGTCCCTGGAGTAGTGTATACCCATAGATTAAATGTCAGGTTTGAAAAATTGGACTTTAGAACATGTCATGACAAATGTAAGAAAGTTTACACCACAATATAACCACAGACTCTTAGATGTTATAATTAGTTAAATTGAAGGCATTTGTGGTTAGAATAGAGCCATTAACATGCTTAATATTTTTGTTATTCAAATCTTTTTCAACAAGAAAAATCTAATTCAATAAAATTACATCTATGAAAATATATCAACTAATAAAATGAGTAAAAAATTAATTCAGTTATGGAATTTTCTAAGTATATTATGTAAGCACTTAGAACTCTGTGGCAATGACTTGTGAACAAGAATATGTGTTATACATAGTAACAAATAGAAAATGTTTGCTAGAGAGCATACAGTAAATGCATTACATTTAAAGCATTGAGTCTCTTCAGACTTGAATGTTGACTACTGACAGTAAGTGAAGTATTATAGAGCTTCAGGAATAAGTTGTACTCTTCAAAAAGATATCACAAAACCTTTGTTAGTTACAGCACACAGTCAGCCCTTTCTGATAGTCAAATATATTTAATACTACATGCCTTCTCAAGGCTTTATTAGAATATATTAATAATACATAGTAATGAGTTGCATTATATCAAGTTTATAAATACATATAATCTAGATTTATTACATTCACTCCATCACTTTCCCTGGCCCCCTTCCACTTATACTCACCTCTTCTTTATCCCAATTATCCCACCTACTATTCTTATAACTTTTTTGACCACAGGATACTAATGAATTAAAGCATGGTGAGTTAAAGGAGCACGAATTATGAATTAGTCACAGGAGATTGGACACCCTATCAATGTTTACATTTCTGTATAGAGTTTCTCATCCTCCTCCAGCAATATTCAAATTTCAAGAGATACCTGGGGAAAGGTGGAACCTAAAGAGCCCCTCAACCTCCAGAAAACATAATTACTGTTTTTTGAATCTTCGGAGTAGGGCCCTGTGATCCTTCATAACAGAATACAGAAGGGTCTAATCTTGTTCCTGTTCTAAGCAGGTTATCACAGCTACTAAAAAAGACCACATCAGGCTACAAGACATCATTCTGTAGTAATTCACTCATTTCCTAGCTTTCATTTTATTCCCCTGTTTTACTTCCAGATGACACCAGGAACTCTGCAGTGGGTAATATGTGTCTGACTGATATTTGAAAACTCAATAAACTCTTATCTTCATAATTTTGACCAGTTATGAGTTTCTGCAATTACCCAGGCCCTACTTCAAAAAGAGGCTTCTCTTACCAATCTTACAGTATCATTAATCTATGAAAATATATAAGTAATTTAAAGACAATTTAACAATCATAGCATGTCCATTTAGCAAAACAAAGCACTTTTCTACTAGTGTCTATGACCTATTCAGCTATGTACATAAGACCAGTTACAATACCAGACAAAGGAGTCAACTTAAAATACAATTACAATGTGTTGACAACCACCATAATATTCATGCCACTCTTATACTGTTTCATTGGATATTTATTGCCAATTGTTGGTGGACATTTCTTTCCCACATGCCAGTTCCCAAATAACTAACTCAGAAGTTTATAGTAATTGTAAATGTTCAGCTGATAGCTACTGAGTTTCATAGTGGTTATTTTCAAAACTGTTCTATGGATGTAGAACCTCGCTGTTTCCCAAAGTCCTTTCCTCCAGATGCTATCGAATGCCCTCCTAATGTCAATAAAAGATATGTAAAAATCTTTTTCAAATTCTTCTTTTTATTCTGCCAGTTGCCTCAAAGTAAAGATCTGATCAGTATGTTCTTGTTAGCTCTGAATCCACACTGGGTTTCTGCTAGGATTTCCTCTGTTTTGTCCCTCATTCTTTGTAGGATAATAGAGGAGACGATCTTGCTGCTATGGCACAACAAACTAATGCCCTGTAATTTGAGCAGTCAGCTTGCCCTTCTTATTGTGTATAGGAATTATGACTGAGTGTTTCCATTACATGGGAATCATTTCGTGTTCCCATATCTCCCTGAAGAGTCTGAGAAACACCTCAACCCCAGAGCCTATTGTAGCCCCCTCCAGGTCCTCCACCATGATGTCATCCACTACTGGATCATTCTGCATTTTACTGTCTTGATAGTTTCCTCTATCTCACTCCTGCAAATATTTAATATTTCTTTATCATCTTTGGGAAACAATGAGGTTATACAGATACCCAGAGAATATCATAATACTAGAAAATACGTGCAAAGATACCTTTGCATCAGTCAGTTCTGTGGAGAACTAAGTGATCTGTTTAAGACAATCATAGGATTGTTGCAGGGATGCATTCTCTTATCACTACACTTTAATATATTCCTGGAGTTAATAATAGCAACAGCCTTGGAGGATGAGGAGATAGGTGCGCAGATAGGTGTGTGAATCAATAACGAGTTTTGCTGATAATACAGCACTACTTGCTGAAAGCCCAAAGGAGCTGCAGGTCATGGTAAACAGAGTGGTGAAAACTTTGGTGTGAAAGCAAACATCAAGAATACTGAGCTATAATACATGGGAAGGGTGTACAAGGATTTTAACATTGTAATAAAGGATCAGAACCTCAAGCAGTCAACTTTGTCTATCTGAGAGAAAACTTCAGTTCAAGAAAGGGAAGTATTTCACACTTCAAGAGGCAGATAGGGATAGTGAAGGCTGCGTTCCAGGCACTAAGAAAGGTTTGGTTAGCAAGAGACACAATGACAAAAACAAAATTGCTAGTATATAAGACACTTGCCTTGAACTGCCTTCTTTGCAACTAGGAACCATGGACAACGAAATGCTTCTCAGAACAGCAGCTGAATGTCTTTGAGATTGTATGTCTCAGGAGTATTGTAGGTGTCACAGGAAGAAATAGACTACACAGTGGTGACATTAAAAAGCATCTCTATCTACAAAAGGAAGTAAACTACAGGATAGGGCAATGGCACTTGAAATACTTCAGCCATGTTATGAGAATGAATGATGGCAAATACCTAAAGATAGCACTGCTTGGAGGAGTGCACAAGATAATGCAAAAAGAAGGTCCAAAAAATGCTGTTTAGACAACAGAAAGGAAGACTTTTAGGGTATGACAATAACACAAGCATCTAGAACTGCCCAGGATAGAAAAAATTGGAGAACCACCAAAATAGGCTGCCCAAGCAGGCTTAAGCATTGTTGGGGCATAAATGAAGATGATGATGATGACGATGATGATGATGACTATGGATGTAAATATCAATGATAAATCTGGTAAACAGACATTGAACACTGTCATACACAAAATTTAAATTTATAGTATTGACTGTAGGCCCAGTAGGGAACAAAGCAATTTCTACAGAAAACCAAACACACAAATTAAACATCATTAAAGGTGATTGGAAAAGTAGAGACAGGTTACAGTCAAATATTAAAATTATTATGCACAAATAGATTAGACAATATAAAACATATCTGATCAAATTATGTCTTTGGGAAAGAGGTTTGCCTGAGGGAACTTTGAAGTCATGATTAGGCTCCTAGGTGTTACATTTAACGGAAACATATTTTGTAAAAGGACCAAGATTATAGAGTCTGCAACAATATTGAGAAAAAACAGGAAAGGCCACAAATTTTTATAAGCTATTGGTCAAAATATATGTTTTATTCCCCTAGTTTTGTAAAAGATTCAATTTAAAGGAAATCTTAGGGCCTAATCAAGGCAAGGACATGTTAAAAAAATTCAGCTGAGACACAGATCAAATCATGTGCTTTCATCTTCAGATCTAAAAGAGTTGAACTGGTGCTTTGTGGCTCTGATTATCCTAGAAGACTGTAGATAATCAATGAATGTCATGAGACATTTATCAAGGAAGTGTTTCTTCAAGTAAAAAATCAGTGAACCTGGAGTGATGCCTCACACCTTTAATCCCAGGAATCTGAAGCAGAATCAGGGGAATATCTCTGTGTTTGAGGCCCATCTAAACTACATAGAAAATTATAGGACTGCAGTGGATGGATGCACATTCACAAGTGTTATAGGTAACACAAATTTAGCTTGCCTTGTTTGTTTGTTTGTTTCATTTTGTTTGATTATGAGAAAGGTTTACAATACAGGATGGTAGAAAAGGATATTTTTCTAGAAGGAGTTGTAGGAGGAATGAATATGATCAAAATAAACAATGAAATTCTCAAGAGCTAAAGAATAATTTCAGTGGAGTACAAAAATAATAGGATAAAGAAATGGAACAAATTAAGAAATGTACAATATCATATCTCAGACTCTGAAATAGCTAGAAGTCTCTAGGAATAAGTAATTATTTTGAAATATATCTGTCATTAAAGAAAATAATTGAGATCAATTTACATGTTATCAAAACTTAGGACAGATGACATGCACCATTAGTTAAAATAAACATGATTTACATAATTTCTTCAAAACTTTAATAAATTTCATTCTCTGACATATGAGCCAGAGCCAAGGTAAGTTTATTCCATTTGCCTCACCTCATAGCAGAATCAGGTGATGTGCTCCACACTCATTTTATACAAATTACAGAAGCAATTAGACTATTTTAGAGGAACACCTAATACAGCACTTTTTTAACTTAAATTATATTTTGTGCTATTCTACTATTTCATGCTTTGGCATTTTTTTTATCTGGTTTGAGGCAGAAGTGTAGGCTGCTCCAATTCTACAAAACTCCAGAGCTCTGGACTGTGGCCATTTGGTAACGGCAGGGTTCTGGCAGAAGCAACTCTTTACAATGATAGAACATACCGCTTTGCATGAGCTAAATATCTCTCTTCAGTTAGCAATCCACTGAAGTCTGATGAACTTGTTACAAATACTAATATCCTGAATTTTTTCCTCAAGTACTCTCTGATATAGGATTATGCTCCGTGATAAAAGCCCTAGATTGTGAGGTTTTTCACACTCTGCTAAGAGCCATAACTATGCCCTTTGAAGCCTTCAACAGATATTGTCTATGTAGATTTCAGTCACGTTTGTGATGTTTTATTTGTACAATATCAAAATTTTTAAGTGGCATGACAAATTTTTAGTACTTAATTATGGTGACATAATAGGACTTTTAAAGAATGTCAGAAAGGCTCATGGTGGTCCTGGATTGACTGTGAAGGTGATATAAGCAGTCATGCAGATTCATTCATAGTAAAAATGAAAGGAAGCAACTAAGGATAGCCTTTTACAATGAATTAGGGATAGGTTTCCTAGAAAAATTAAACAGTTCATCTCTGAACATATCAAGTAAGAAATCTGACATACATCTGGGTAAAGACTACAAATTTAGAGTAGATGTGAGGAAAGAAATCCAGTTTAAAATAAAACAATTTAAGTAGGAAATGATATTTAAATTTAAAAAATTAAAGATGATTCTGTTTATAATTATGCTGTAGTTTAAGACTCATATTCTGCCAGGCAGTGGTGGCACATGCCTTTAATCCGCATTTGGGAGACAGATGCAGGTGAATCTCTGTGAGTTCAAGGACAGCCTGGTTTACAACAGCTAGCTCCAGGATAGGCTCCAAAGCTACACAAAGAAACCCTGTACCAAAAGAAAGAAAAAAAAGAACTCACAATCCTGGGCTGATGAGGGAGTCCCCTCTGTGTGCTACGATTAGCATTAATGAATAAAGAAACTGGCTTGGCCTATTGATAGGGCAGAAATTAGGTAGGCAGAGAGGACAGAAATGAATACTGGGAGGAAAAAGGGTGGAGTCAGAGAGATGCCATGGATCTGCTGTAGAGAGATGCTGGGAATTTTCCCCAGTAAACCAAAGCCATGTGGCAATACACAGATTAATAGAAATGGGTTGAATTAATATTAGAGTTAGCCAATAAGAAGCTAGAGCTAATGAGCCAATCAGTGATTTAATTAATATAGTTTCTGTGTGGTTATTTCAGGGCTAAGCTACCTAGGTGGCCCGGAGGAACAAGCCCTTACTATACTGGGCCAAAATTTTACTTGTCCCAAATGAAATGCACAACTTGGAATGTGGTATAATCTGACTCTGTTCAGTCAGTGTCTCAGTTAAGGTTTAATAGATTTTATTGCTATGAAGAGACACCATGACCATCACAACACTTATAAAGAAAAACATTTAATTGGGGTGGCTTATCGTTTGGAAGTTTAGTCATTATCACCCTGGTGGGAAACATGGTGGTGAGCAGCGAGACAAGGCACTGGTGAAGTAGCTGAGAATTGTAAATATGGATCAATCGTCAGGCAGCAAGTAGAGAGTGAGACAGTTGCCCTTGCTTGAGCATCTCAATCCTAAAGCCCACCCTCAATGACACATATCCTCAAACAAGGCCACTCCTTAAATTCTAGTTCCTATGAGTTTAAAGGCTCCATTTTAATTCAAACCACATCACCACGGAGATCAAATGGCAAAGAGATGATCATCTAGAAGAATATGAAATCTCTATGTGAAAGCTATCTTCTAGCTGAGGCTTCCAAAAGGACATCTCAGAACAAAGAACAATGCAGTTAATAATGATGTTAAAACTTTCATTTTTCAAGCCAGGGATTTTAAGTGTATCATTGACTGTTCTGGAACTATTTCTGTAGACTAGACTGGCCTCAAACTGGTAGAGATCTGCCTTTCTCTGCCTCCCAAATTCTGGGATTAAGGAAATGTGTCACTACAACCTGGCTAAAAATATATTTTTAATTTATAAATTATATCTGAAATAAAATATTTCAGGGCCTGGTAAGTAGCATGTCAACAAATCTTGGTATTTTTAAGAAGTCTTTAATTTATAATATCATTAATAAATTAAGTTTCAAGAAAATATTGATTTTTACCATAAATGTATCCATGTTCCACTTTTAAATTAAAAATTATTAACAATTTGTGGAATGAAAAATATCACTAGTTTTTGATATTTCATTCAGATCACTATGCAATCAGCCTCACCTCCATTACACCCTTTTGTTTTGTTTGCTCCTAATCCCCTCTTCTAAGAAAGTCTTCCTTCTCCATCAAGTGCAATAAAAAGCCTTTTCACTATTGCACTGATGGATTCATCTCACCTGACAGGCTATTAGTGAATTCAGTTGTGTAAGTCTATTGATAACCTTTCTCCCAAAACAGCCTACATAACAGCTACTGTTACTGTGGGAGTTCCAACTTGATTTCTATATGTCTTATGGCCAATGAATGTGACATTTTTAGCATTAACTCTTATCCTCAAGTTATGGTGAGGAATCAAGAGCAGTAGTGATAGCCAAAATTGTTTGGGGTGGCTTCAGGAGTTTTATGACACAACATGTGAATATTTTCCTCTTGTATATGAATGATTTTTTCTGTATACACATACACACAAACACACATAGACACACACAGATCCACATATATGTATATACTAAGGATATGTATTTTGTGTGTATGTGTATGTTTGTATGTATCTATCCTATTGTGTTTTGGATCCATGCTGTTTTTATATTCCTAAAGGGAATATGAGAGACGGGAAAGAGAAAGAGTAGGGTAGGGACACTTGGAGTGAAGTGAAGTGCTAAAGAGATAAAAGAGAAATATGGGGGGGGAGTATACATCAAATTATAGTTTAGTGCTTGCCATTTTCTTAATTTGTAACTTTACAAGATGGACTATTTCTCCGTAGTCTGGAAAATTGTTATTGTCTCTTTTGAATTTTGGTTAGATTCTATTATTCTATCTATTTCAAGCACATGAAAGTTCTCTGGAATTACTTACCTGGGAATTCTATTTTTTTCTCACATTACTTCCCCTTCATTCTTTCTCCTCCATGACTGTCATTGACACTGGGGAGTTTTACCTCACATGATTTCTGTAGTATTTGTCAGGCTGTTCTTTTCTAGAACTTCACTTTTACCAGATTCTGCTTTTCCCTGCAGTACTATAACTTTTGTTTCTCTTCAACTTTGTTTTCCAAATCCCATCTGTGTGTGTGTGTGTGTGTGTGTGTGTGTGTGTGTATGTATCTTTTTGTAAATTGTCATATCTATTCAAAGGTGATTGTTGAGCTAGGGCAAAAAGACAATATGACAATACCTTTATTTCTATGTGAGAATAACAAGCATTGATTAAACAATATTGATATTGAAGAAATTGACACAATTAGTTACTTAACAATATATATAATCTGTTATGTGTTTTCTCAAATTGTATATGAATATTATGTTCATGTATACTTCTGTAGCTAATGTATACTTTTAAAACTCAATTAATTCCCTAAAACACTAACATAACTTATATTCATGCTAGAAATTTACATTCATAAAAACTGTAGGAAAATTTCATGAAAACTGAATATTTTAGTAGAGTGATAAATTTTACCTCTTCCTAAAACTACAGATCCTTAAGTTTTGTTATTTTTACTATTTGTTTTGGTTTTTTGCTTGTTTGCTTTTGCATTGTTTTTTTCTATAAAATATGAAGAAATTTGTTTTCATTTAGAAATACACTAAAATATTTTTTTGATTGTATCCTACACAGAAGGGAAAGAGCTTCTTAAAAGCTTATTCTCGGTAGTTGGGAACTAATGTTAAATGTTTTTATCTGACATTACAAGAGTTCAAAGTGTGTTGTAAATGTCAGTAATCAATTCTACAAGGGATGTCTCAGAGGATGGGATTAGGGAGCAAGCAAATTCCGAGTCTACTGTTAACCTCAAAGTGTATGTTTCTATGCTCCATGAAAACATTAAGAAGATTGGAATCAAGAAGGAGAAAACTAATTGATAAGTACTAAGGTCAGACCAAAACAGTAATTGCATCTCTGTACAGAACTCAGAGGATTAATTGCCTCCCTGTGTTACAGTCTTCAACTAAAAGCCTCTAGGAATCATTGGTTCAATGAGGGTGAGGTTCAACCACAGGTTGTTACGAAATTTATTGATGATTGATGAAAACATTAGGATATGGTGCATCTGAAAGGGCTGCAGACTTTGAAGTTAAGTCAGAGTAAGGTGTTTCACTCAAGTTCCAATAAGATGGAAATTTTTGAATGCTACAAGTACTTGACGTAACTGGATAGACAGACAAGTTCATAACAAGAACTAAACAGAGCTTGACTTTTAAATAGCAAGAGTAAGCTCTTATGCTAGGAGAACTTGAGTATGATTACAACATTAACAACAATAACTGAGATGTAGACACCAAGTCAGTTTTAAAAAGTTATGATTTGTTCCATAGAAACAGGAGAGTCCAGCCTGGTTACACATGGAGAACATGATTAAATTTGTGATTTTCCTTAACAAGATACACATCAGCATTTGAATGATTATACTCTCCATCTAAAACTATGCAAGCTTTTGAAAATATTGAGTAGTTTGTAAATATTTGGGCTTGGTGAATATATGTGAAGAATATCAAAATAAATATTTGGTGGAAATTAAATTATAAATTGCCATTGCATTAACAAAACACAAAACATTCAATACATTTTAGCTTTTTCTAAATGGAGGCCATATTCTCTAAAAAAAGATTAATTTTTAATTTTTAAATTATACTATCACTTGAGAATTTCTTATACCTAATTTTAGATTTATTTACCACCCTTCCCCATTCCTTCCAGACCCACACTTATACTTCATTACCTACCCAACACTATTTCATTTTTTTCCTTTTCTTCATTATTAGTTGGTGTAGGAGGTTCTTCTGTCTATGTGTTGCTTTCTTTGGTTGATTAAAGAAACTGCCTTGGCCTTTTGATATTGTAGCACTTAGGTAGGCAGAGTAGACAGAACTGAATGCTGGGAAGAAGAGCAGAGAGTGAGCCACCATGGAGCTGCCAGGTCAGACATGCTGAATTTTCCTGGTAAGCCATGACCTCGTGGTGACATACAGATTATTAGAAATGGGTTGAATCAAGATGTGAGAATTAGCCTCTATGACCCTAGAACTAATGGGTCAGGCAGTGTTTAAATGAATAAAGTTTCTGTGTGATTATTTCCGGTATAAGCTAGAGGGGCAGCTGGGACAACAAGCAGTCTGTTCATTCCTGTTACAATTATTACTATTTATTATTTATATTATTATTTAGCTCATTGAGTCTAATTTTTGCTGTACATAATATACTCTGTGTTTGGGTCCAGCAACTTGAATTTTGTAGTTTAATAACTTGCTTTTTCCCTGAAGTCCTTCTTGATCTTGATATCCACTCATGTCACCTTCATCTATGCAAGAATGTGTGTGATAAAGATGTGAAGATAAAGAAAAATGAGTAAAAACTAATGTCTCAAAGAATCAGAAACTTTCAATTGCCTGTAATGACCTGTGATAGGACCAAGGATAGTAACAGCTTCAATGTGGGGAATACACTTTCAGTATTAATAATGTGTTGCCAGCAGGAAGGAAATAAGATAAAATACAGGTAAGTTTGTTGGACTAATATGAATGATGTACATATGCCTGGGTTAGTGCACTGGGTATGTCCTACTGACTTATTCATTTATTCTCTGCCATAAGTTTCAAAAGGAAATGTAATCTTTGCTTTAAAAAACTTGCTACCAAGATATCAAAATAAAGCAAAACTAAAAGTAAAAGTAATGTGTTAGTCAAAAATAGAGGTAGAATATTGTAAAGGAAAATAGAATGTTTAAGCTATTTCAAAAGAATTGTTCTTTACATGATTCTGATGTTGAAAAGTAAAGTTAAACAAAGCAGAGCATCAGCAGAAAGTCAAAGGAGACATACTCCACATAATTCCAAGCTAACTTTTGCTTAATCACTCTATAAGACAATATTTTATATCTGCTTCTTCTGTCTTAGTATGATTGCACATTTTATGTTCACATGTGTGCTTTTACATTATTTGAGTTTCTAAAGTGTGTTCAGTTACAGGTTAAAGGACCTTGACAATTTTATGGTCTGCTAAATCTACTTTAGTCTCAACAACTCATTTAAAAATGGTGCTCACAAATAACTGTGCTCCACAGTACTGTATTTTCATCTCCCAGGTGGTTCATTCCATTCAAAGCAACTCAAATTTCAGATTTAATCCTTACCTCATGTGGTTGGTAAATTATATTTCATTAGTATGTTGTCAGTGCATCCTAAGGAAATGAAACTTAAACTTTTTTGAGTGGTTCAGAAATCATATACTTAATGTTTAAACCAATCCCTCTACATAAATAGAACCTCACTTCATGACACAGTCCCTGTGCTCTTTAGTACTTTAAATGTACAATAACCCTGTAATTGATAGGTGACAAAATTGGCATTTTATTTCAACAAAATGTTATAAAATAATTGTTTCTTTTTACATTTTTCTCATGTTACTGATTGATCGCTCAGAATGAGGTTTGATGTCAAACTGTCCAGTCTTCAGGGATGTGAGGCAACAGATGATTTCAGCTCCCTTTTCATGTTTTTAATGTTTAGAGAACATGAAACACATCCCAGAAGTCAGCTGAGTGGTTGCCTTTCAGTCGGGGAAGAAAATGTTTGACTTTTTAGTACCTGAAATCATGGATGTCAGTTTCAATTCACAATAAATGAATTATTTTGTTCCTCTGTTGCAGTACAATACTTAACATCAGAGTGTAGGAAGATGTGACACAGTGATGGAAGAATCTGTAACTTCAGGCGTCTCACATGAAGAAACCAATAAAACCTCTGAAGTGCTGAAGTGTAAAGCATGTGTCATCAAACAAGAGCCTTCCTCCTAAAACATAACAAGTCTTTCTTGTTCAAGTATTTGAAATGCTGAATAGCTTTTAAAAGTCTTTGACAGGAAAATCTATCCTCCATTTGTAGGACCAAAATTTTAAATACTACTCATTAAGCCAAATAAATGTTATCATATTCATAAATCAGTATAAGTTTTCTCATGTCTCAACTTGATTAATAACAGAATTTCTTAGTAAATGTCAAAGGCATCACTTACAGTTGAAAATTTTACCCAGGATTTTCTTTCAATTCTCAGTACTGTGCAAAAATGGAACAAATCATTACAAACTGATTTGCCCTGCTACAGTCTTAATGAAATAACTGGAAACTTAGGATGGGGTCGAATTATCTTTATACACACATACAGCATCGTGGAATAACTTCAGAATAGCTGTCCTTAAGTACATGGGTAATCATGGCATGGTAAGAAACACATAATGAGATGTCAGCCATTGTAGGTTCTATCAGCCAGGTTGCATATTTGAGCTGTTACCAAGTTGCACAAACATATGTGACAGCCTTGGGCCGAACCATCAGCTTGGTGCCCCATCTGTGCTCATTAAAATATAGCTCTGTGTTTTTAATCAGAGTCCAGTTTTTCAGAGTGGTGTGATACTTATACTCCTTGATTAGTATAGAATACATGGATTATAAATCTGCATAAGCAAGCAACTAGTTTCTTATGTCATTGATTTTCAAAAAAAATCAGTGATATAATTCTAGAAGTTAACTGTAACTCTAATACATGTGTCTCTCTGTATTGGTGGCTCCCTGATTTTCAGATTCAACAACAATGTATCAAAGTATTCATAAAACATTGTTTCGCCGGGCGGTGGTGGCACACGCCTTTAATCCCAGCACTCGGGAGGCAGAGGCAGTCAGATCTCTGTGAGTTCGAGACCAGCCTGGTCTACAGAGCTAGTTCCAGGACAGACTCCAAAGCCACAGAGAAACCCTGTCTCGAAAAACAAACAAACAAACAAAAACATTGTTTCTATTAAGGAGAAATAGAGGCTTTTCCCTTTTAGTATCCTGGAAATAATACATTATTATAACTATATACCATAAAAGTGTATTGATATAATATAATAACTATAACCATTTAAATATAAGATAAAATGTGTTGAATTATATAAGAGTAAAAGGATAGGTTATATTAAATAATATACCATATTATACAATAAATTAGAATATTCATAGATTTGATTTTTATGCACATAGCAGTCTTTAAACCAATTTTCTTTAGATACTGTGATCAGTTGAATTTTCTATCTTTAGTGGAAGTATTTGAGTTACTGATTTAATATTAATTCAGAATATTAGAGAATCACAGTTATTAACATTTATTAAGACAAAAACAGAAGGAGTACAAAATAGAAGGAGTATTAATATGAAGGTTAGTAATGACAACAAGATGTATATCTTATAAAGTTATATTGGTCTAAAGTTTATCATAATAAATTATCATTATTTCTAATTTTAGTGTCAAATGTAATTCATTAGTGATGCCAGACCTCCTGATGCTAACCAACTGTTGCATCTAGGTAGTCAAAGATTACTACTGAAAAATGAAAAATGCATTGTAAATCTCAGAAGAATAATCACATTATATAACAAATTGTCAAACCTTATGCTAATATTTGTCATTAATTCATGACATTTTGTTTAAGAAATATAATCATGAATATATTTGATAGTCTGCATGTGAATAAGAATGAATATAGATAATTATTATGAATGTGTTATCAGTGATCTACAAAGTTCCACCTGCTATTGAGATGCTAATTAGATACAAGTTCAATCTTATCTATGTGAGCACTTCTAACTCTGAAGATTGAAACACTTTTTGAATCAAAGTTTCATGTTATCTGTTATAATCTGAGTAGTATCTCTGAGCAACTTACAGAAAAAATATTTAAATGCAATTACACATGTGTACTTTACATTGTAGTGTATTTATATATATATATATATGCTATATATAGTATTTTAAACAGTGTAAAAAGTATAATTCATATTATATGGATAAGTAATTTACTGGTATTTTATCATGGCAACAGAAAATAACTAATACAGTACCAAACCTTGGAATCTGTTAACATTTATGACTCAATTCTGGGATTTCTGTAACCAACTAGAACACACAAAATAATTGTCATTTTGAACTCTGCAAGTCTAAGGAAGTACTGGCTTTAATTTGATATACATAACCGGTTTTTTTATGTAATACCATAGGTAACATCCATTCCGTTCATTGACTTACTAGGCTAAAGAAGAGATTAGTGTCATGTTAAAGGGATGTATTGAATGTAGAGTAAATAAATGAGAATTATTTGATATGAAAACTGTTCTTCTTAGATTATTAAGGCAAACCAAATACTGGAAAGTGTATTAATCTATGTTCATTAAAATATATACATATTAGGTTTCAAAATAGTTCATAAAAAAACACAGTCCTGGTCTTTGTTGGAATCATAACATGACTGCCATTTTCCCTCTGTTATAGATTAATTTTATATTTTATATATAACTAAATTTTATATTTTAGAAGAATTATTTGAGATTCTGTTAATAATTTATTATGGATTCAAAATATTAGATAGCAACAATCATTAGCAGTTATTAAGACAAATTTAATAAGTTCTACACATATAGAAAGAGTAATGCTGTGACACTCATGTCAAAAAGATGTTCATTTTATAAAGTTACATTGGCCCTCGTGCTGGAGAGATAGCTCAGAGGTTAAGAGCACAAGCTGTTCTTCCAGAGGTCCTTAGTTCAATTCCCAGCAATCACATGGTGGCTCACAACTCTCTAGTGAAATCTAATGCCCTTTTCTGGTGTTCAGATGCACATGCAGTTAGAGCATTCCTATACAATAAATAAATAAATCTTTAAAAAAAGTTACATTGGCCTAAAATTTAACATAAGTTGTCATTATTTCTAATTATAATGTCAAAAGTAACTCATTAACAATGCCAGACTTATTGAAAAAACCAACTGTTTTATCTCTGTAGTCAGAAAATATTAATGACACTCATATATGCATTGGGAAATACAGAAGACTAATTAATTATATAGAAAATTGTCCAACCAAATACTATTATTTATCATTAATTTATAACATATGATTTGGTGTGGAGGTCTTTCTATCTATGTGTTGATTTTATTGGTTAGTGAATAAAAAATAAAGTAGAAAGAAAGAAAGAAAGAAAGAAAGAAAGAAAGAAAGAAAGAAAGAAAGAAAGAAAGAAAGAAAGAAATTGTGTTGGCCTGTTGATAGGGTAGAACTTAGGTAGGTGGGGAAAACTGGTCTGAATGCTAGGAGAAGGAAGTCAGAGGGAGAGACACCATGGAGCCAGACAGATGCTGATCATAACTTTAGCCAGTAAGCCACAGCCACGTGGTGTTACACAGATTCTTAGAAATTGGTTAAATTAATATGTAAAGTGTTAGCCAATAAGAAGCTAGAGCTAATGGGCCAAGCAGTAATTTAAATAACATAGCTTCTGTGTGATTATTTTGGTTCTGGGCATCCGGGATGTCAAGCAGTTCTCTCCTCCTACACTGCTTTAAGAAATATAATAAGATATGTTTTTATTTGTATAGGGAGTTCCTGCGGTGGTCAAAATAGGACATTGGTTCTCCTGCACCTGATTTCCAGGTAGTTAGGAGTCACCTGACATGGGTGTTGGGACCTGAACTCAAGACTGCTAAAGGAGCTGTAAGTGCTCTTATTCACTGTCTCCTGTTTCAGAGGGAAGCAAAGAAAGCAGTCACTTAAGCTTTTATATGCTATGTAATTTTCCCCTTCTTAGTTGGATTGGAAGAATGTTTATTTATGATGTTATCCAAGGACAAAACAATCAGATGCTTAACATGGTATTTCTTTTCTACATCATTTTTCTGCCAAATGACATGCAGTCAGTGGAATCATCCTAGCAAACAGTATGAGTATCTCGGAGTAGCATGAGTATGTACTCATGAACCCAGGAAATGATCACAAGATAGATGTAATGAACCCACTGTGAGATAAAATGGACCCATTCTGCCACTCATCATCTAGATGTGAAAACTCTTGTTTGACAAATGCAATGATGGAGTTTTGAATTCTTTGATGTACTTACATACTACATATAAGAGATATAAAATGTTGTCAACACCCTTATGCATGATAGACTTAAAAAGCAAACATATCAAAGCTAACTAACAAATAATTGTGTGAATGGCAGAAAATGTGTTTGCAAGGAATTCTAGGACTCCACCACAAATGGCACAGCTCCAATTTCTGTCAACAAGTTTTTTTGTTTTTTTTTTTTCCATACATTGTTTTGTTTTATTTTTTCCATTCAAGAACATAATTAAAGATAAAAAAAAAATTTTTTTCCTTTCTTCCCCTTCTCCCGGTCCCCTCCCACTACCCCCCACCCCTCCTCCCTCCCCCTTCTTCCTTGAAAGAGGGCATGGTGCCCTGCCCTGTTGGAAGTCCAAGGCCCACTCCCATCCCTCCTGGCCTAGGAAGGAGTGCATTCAAAAAGACTCGGTTCTCAAAAAGTTAATACATGCAGA
>PVIU01024376.1:0-25652 GCA_004026605.1 Ondatra zibethicus
CTTTCTTTGGGTTCACCTAGTTATTCGGCTTCTCTGGGCTTGTGAGCTAAGTGCTTAGTGACCTTTATTTTATAGCTAGGGTCCACTAATGAGTGAGTACATACCATAATCATCTTTCTGGGTTTGGGTTACCTCACTCAGGATAGCGTTTTCTATTTCCATCCATTTGCATGCAAACTTCAAGATGTCCTTGTTTTTAACTTTGAGATACCATCTTACACCTGTCAGAATGGCCAAAATCAAAAACACCAACAATTCCCTATGCTGGAGAGGATGTGGAGTAAGGGGAACTCTCATCCATTGCTGGTGGGAATGCAAACTTGTGCAACCACTTTGGAAATCAGTGTGGCGGTTTCTCAGGAAATTGGGAATCAACCTACTCAGGAGCCAGCAATACCACTCTTGGGAATATACCCAAGAGAAATCCAATCATACTATAAAAGCATTTGTGCAACTATGTTCATAGCAGCATTGTTTGTAATAGCCAGAACCTGGAAACAACCTAGGTGCCCCTCAATGGAAGAATGGATCAAGAAAGTGTGGATTATATACTCATTAGAATATTACCCATGTTCTTAATGACTCTGTCTGGTAGTTTAAGAAGGTAGCTGTTCTTAGATCTGCCTTTAAAAAGCAGCATGCTTCATTCAAGTTCTCTCTTCTGATGACCGTCTTGTAATTAGAATGCCATTTTGTGGATATCTTTGTAGGATGCGCCTACAAAATTTAAAGTTAGGTGAGATTTTAACATCAAAGTCGCAAAGATACTAATCCCTCTTCTGAACACCCTCACAGTAAATTCTAGCAGAATCTTCATTCTCTCCAGATTGGAAAATTGCATCGTCTTTAAATTTTTTTTGAGATTTATTTATTTTTGTAGATATGAGACTAGAAGGTGACATCAGAAACTCTGGCACTGAAGTTCCAGATGGTTGCAAGCTACCATGTGGGTGCAAGAGATTAAATCTGGGTCCTCTGGAATAGCAGCCAGTGTTCATAACTACCAAGTTTTATCTGCAACCAAATGAAGCTGCATCTTTTTAGGGCTTAAAAATCTCAAAAGTCTTCAGCATCATATGTTGGTCCATCTAGAGTCCAATAAGATGGTTCTAATTTTATCAAATAATTTAATTCCAAAAACTTGGATCTATGATTCAAAGAAGAGAGTAATGATCTCTTCATTGAATGTGCAACAGATACTTAACATAAACTTTGTGATTTCAATTATCCTATCTTATTAATTAAACCAACTATAAAATTTAAAGATAGAATAGCATGCCATTTTAGGTGAGTACAAGTTATAACCAAATACTTAAAACTCTGACATCATGGACCAGTCTCTGTGATCACTGACTAACATTCCCCAAATGACAAAATAGTTGTATGATACTTCTGAGCACATAATAAAAGCCTATGTGGAAAGTGATTACACACCCTAGTGACATATCAAACACAGGTTATTATTATCATTGTATCATCTTTTTAATAAAGTTTCCTTACTACGCTGTATAATAGCATAAAGACTTTGCTTTCCAAAGTTTTTTAAATTCTGTAGTTAGTAAGATTTCACATATATTTCTTTTAGTAATATCTTCTCTTAATAATCATGGAATTATTTTTACACAGTTCCATAAATCAGAAAACTTCAGTTTTGCATTCAACTCCAGAAGCATGGGGAAAACAGTTTTAGAAGCTTTAAATATTAACAAGAGGAACACAGCACAACGGTACAGGGAGAAAGTGCGAGCCTGGATGCTCAGAATTGCTTTTAGTGGGAAAAAGCACCAGCATTTGTTGAGAGCTAAAGATTTTTTTTAAAAAAAAATAGATCTGAATTCAATTGGCAGGAGTTGGCATCACTTGCAGGAAAGTATGTTTTATTTATTTGAGTTTAAATATATTTCAAACACTATTTGACAATACTGTTCTTCCAAGCGTCGGGGCAGCTGTTAAGTGGTTCAGGATTTAATGCCCTATTAACCTTTCACCTCTGAGGCCTTGATCCATCTCCATGTAATTAAGTTCTTACATTAAATGAGTTTTATGGGTTCCAGGTAAAATATGGGCATTGTACATTAGGAAACCATTTTGGAACATTGGAAGTTTGTGCTTGAAACCACCTGCATTGGGAAAAAGGGGGTGATGTGGTTGCATATCAGTATCAAAAAAAACCCAGACAAACAAAAATACAGTAATAAAATTACAGTCCTCTTGTTTTAAATTAAGAAACAAAATGAGACAAATCAAGGAACTTCTTTAGTGTATTTATCACCTTCAGGCTTTCCCCTTCCCTTTCTATTCTTTCATCTCAGAAGGAATGGGTGCACATATTTGGGGGACATCATTTCCCATTTGGGCTCTGCTGCTAAGAATGTGCTGCAGACATTTTATACTCAGCTACTTTCAATTTGCTGTGTCCTCCTAATTTATAACTTCATGCTTCTCATTGTGCTGTTATCCTTCCTTACAATAATAGCCCATAACCCCATAAACCTCAGGGCTTCATGGTGAATATAGCTGTTTTCAGAACTGAAATAAGAGCATCCTTCCTTGTAAATACTTCAAGTGGAAATGCAGGTCAGTCACTACTCCCTGGTCTCTGCTGCCTCTGACTCACGAACAGGCATCAGGTATAACTAACATCCATCATTTATAGGACATGATCCCTAAATCCTAATGACATAACTTACAATTTATTATTCACTCTCTTACAAGTCCGGTCCTTTTAATGGGGGTACTTTCCATCACAATGTCAGGCATTCAGTGATCTGGGTTGAAAGAGGCCTCTCCTTGTTATCTGGGTGCCATAGTTAAACTTAGTTTCCAGCGTTACCGAGACATGAAAAAGAGCACATAGAAGACTTTGCTCCTGTTCTAAATTCCTTTTATCAAAGTGACAAAACACATCTTCTCTACCCCCAATTGGCATCTGCTCATGGAAGACAACTTTGTTTTCTTAAGTGGAATATCATTAGGTTTATGTTCATTTACCTAAGGGTAGGCCACACACCCAGTAGTAGATGACCAACATAAAACGAACTCAAGTATTCTTTTTTATTGATTTTTATTGAGCTCTACATTTTTCTCTGCTCTCCTCCCTGCCTCTCCCCTCTCCTTTTACCCTCTCCCAAGGTCCCCATGCTCCCAATTTGCTCAGGAGATTTTGTTTTTTTTCTTTCTACTTTCCATGTAGATTAGATCTATGTATGTCTCTCTTCATATCCTCATTGTTGTCTAACTTCTCTGGGATTGTGATTTGTAAACTGGTTTTCTTTGCTCTATGATTAAAAACCACTTATGAGTGAGGACATGTGATAATTGTCTTTTTGGGTCTGAGTTACCTCACTCAATATGATGTTTTCTAGCTCCATCCATTTTTCAGCAAAATTCAAGATGTCGTTATTTTTTTTTTCTGCTTTGTAGTACTCCCTTGTGTAAATTACCACATTTTCATTATCCATTCTTTGATCGAGGAGCACTTAGGTTGTTTCCAGGTTCTGGCTATGGCAAACAATGCTGCTATGAACATAGTTGAGCACATGCCCTTGTGGCACGATTGGGCATCCTTTGGATATATACCCAAAAGTGGTATTACTGGGTCTTGAGGAAGGTTGTTTCCTAATTTTCTGAGAAATCGCCACACTGACATCCAAAGGGGCTGTACTAGCTTGCATTCCCACCAGCAATGCAGGAGTGTTCCCTTTACCCCACAACCTCTCCAGCATAAGTTGTCATCAGTGTTTTTGATCTTGGCCATTCTTACAGGAGTAAGATGGAATCTCAGAGTTGTTTTGATTTGCTTATCTCTGATGACTAAGGATGTTGAACATTTCCTTAAGTGTCTTTCAGCCATTTTAGATTCCTCTCTTGCGGGTTCTCTGTTTAGGTCTGTACTCCATTTTTATTATTATTGGATTATTTGTTCTTTTGATGACCAATTTCTTGAGTTATTTGTGTATTTTGGAGATCAGACCTCTGTCTGATGTGGGATTAGTGAAGATCTTTTCTCATTCTGTAGGCTGTTGTTTTGTCTTGTTGACCATGTCCATTGCTTTACAGAAGCTTTTCAGTTTCAGGAGGTCCTATTTATTAATTGTTTCTCTCAGTGTCTGTACAGCTGGAGTTATATTTAGGAAGCAGGCTCCTGTGTCAATGCATTCAAGTGTACTTCCCACTTTCTCTTCTATAAGGTTCAGTGTGGCTGGCATTATGTGGAGGTCTTTGATCCATCATTACTATTCTTGTAGACATTTGTTTCATATCATTTTGCTTATGATTTTTTTCTTACTGGTATTTTGCTGGTATATTATGGTTTCTGATTTTGTGTTTTTATTGGCTTTGTGTGCCTCCATATTTCTTATGCTCCTCTCCTATTATTTTTCTTTTGTTTATTCTTGTCTTCTAATTTGTTTGCTTTAATTAATTAATTAATTAATTACATTTTGCCAGTGTGTTTTCTAAAAAGAGACAGTGTGCAGTTGCGTGGGTGGGTAGGAGCTGGGAGGTATTGGGGGAATGGAAATTATGATTAGAAAATATTGTATGAAAATATTTTGGTAAAAATTTAATAAAACAAAATATAAATATCTTCTTCTGATTATTGATCACAATCATGACATTTTACTAACCTTACAACAGTGGAGTAGACTAGGACTTGCCAAAGTGTAGATGGGCTTGTGTAAGCATTGCTGTCCACATATAACATGTGAGTCTTTTCACATGACTGCTGTCTTTGCAATGCCCAGGTCAAATCCTCAAAGACTAGAAATTTGTCTTTGCATGGTGCATAAACATTGCACACTTATAAAAACTTATAACTCATGTTAGGGAACAAATAGAGTAGATTCAGTGGAAAGAAATGAGAAACAGTAGAGTATAAATTATGTCCTTGAGCTTATTGATATCCAACTGAAATGTAATGTGGCCTTGCTCTCTTCATTTTATTCTTTTATAATCAGAATATTTATTTTGCTTATCTTCTAGAATAATAAATGTATATAGGAATGAATAAATGAGCAAAATTAACAGGTATAAAATGTATAAAAGGCTAATTAAGAATGGGTTAGCATTCAACTTTAAAGGTGCCACTTATGGTAATGAAAACATTTATTAATATTCATAATTATTTATATTGTGAAATGAAAATATAATTGCATAATTTGCATTTCTTGTCTTTTCTCTAGCCCCTAATCTGTATACCTCCTTTGCTCTCTTTCTCTAATCGACTTCTTTTTCTTTGACTGCTGTTACATATGTTCCTAAATTTATAAATAAAACTTGCTCAGTCTGCATTATGTTACTTACATGTATATGCTTTCTTAATTTTATAGAGGACACTAAGGCTTAGACAATTTAAATGAATTATCACAGAGTTGGATTCCATCATCCCCCTGACTCGCTAGTGTATCTGTATTTTAATTTTGAAAGATTTTATTTAAGGAGATGTCTGCAAGTTTTGAAATTTAAATAAATTTCTCATATGATATTGTTATGGTTTAATTTATTCCCCAAATAAGGGGAATTTTCATTTCTTTCACAGAGCTTTATATCATAAAATCAATGGATTTCTGTGGAGGGTTCAAATGCCTTGCTAGAAAACATGTTTGCTATTGGAAAATCTGACCTTTAGCTTATCTCATTCTTATCTTCATTCGATAAAGATCGAAGGAGGCTCACTTGTCAAATGCTTTGAATATTATCTGGCATCATACAATCACTCAAAATTGATGTTTCCATGCGTTTTTGATTATTATCCATGCTCTGCTGAATAGATCCTTCACTCATTTAGCAAATGATCTTAGTGACAAGTAGATTCTTTACAGGTGGTTGTATTATTTCCATAGGAGCATCATGGTAGAATATCTGGTCTGGAAAGGACTTTGGTTGGTCAAATGAGACCACGTAGGTTACAGGTGAGAAGCAAGTGTCCTAGAGCAAGAAGTAGCTTCTTGGATGTCATAAATGAGACTGTAGTCACCCCCTGCCCCTTTCATCATATTAACTTCCTTTGAAAATGAAGACAATACTCAATTGTTTTCTACAGTAGATCGATTGACAATATCAAATTTCTTCAATCTTCTTGTGAGTGTGTGTGTGGGGGTAGGGTGGTGGTTGGCATCTCTGTGTAAAAAGAAGGAATATTACTGAAGTCCTAGTCTACTTAGTTCCTATCTTTAGAACACTTCTTATCTAGCCAATGTTTTCAATAAAATAATTGCATTGTAGTCACAACCAATTCAAATTCTTTCCAGCAACTGCTTTTTTCCATGTGAGAAACACAGTGAACATTCATATTCCATGTTGAAATAATATTTTCATTTTCAAGTTTAATCATAGTAACTAGGGTAAAGATTTAGTCTAAACTTAGCTTCTAATAGCCCATGCTGTTAAATTTGCCATTACAATAATCCTTTTTTCCCTGTGTGTATAGCTATCGAATAGTGAGATGAAAGTCTTTTGTGAACAACAAAAGCCATTGCTTTTAGCCATGCAATTTTTGGAAAATTAACGGGACAATGCAGAATCTTTTGCTGCTTATTAACAGATGACATTAACACAATGTGAGGACCCTGTAGTTAAAGGAATGCAAAGAGTAGTTAGCAGAAATTGTACGGGGTGACTGGGTCCCTAGCTAGGTGACACTGCCACTACTTTTAAGGCAGTTATCTGTATCTGGGGGACATTGTGATGTGGTACATATTCTTTGTCTATATAATGTGGAAAGGTAAAAGACTTGCTTTCTTGATAGAATGTTGAAATTCTTTTTCATATTATTTTCTGGCCACTTTGCTCTCAAAAGATAATTTTGCATTTACAATTGAATTATCTCCAAATGCATTTCTTTGCTCTAGTTCCTTAAACATTTGTTTATGAAAAACGATAAGGTGCTGGGACTGGAAATATGCACCAGTGGTTGAAAGTGCTTACAGTTTTTGCTGGGGACCCAACTTTAGTTTCCAGCATAGCTCACAGACATCTCTAACTCTAACTCCAAGGGCTCCAGTGTCTTCTTCTGAACTTCCCCGCACTATCACATGAACATTAGTACACTAAGGCACACAGACATGCATATGATAAAAAATATAATAAATGTTTTAAAAAGGACGACATAGAGTTGTGGCAATAATGCAGTTGGTATAGTGCTTGCAACACAAGTATGAGAACCTAAGCCCTGAACTTAACCTGTATATATGCACATGTATAGAATGCAAACATGGAGTTATCAGTAATCCTAGGTTTTAGGGAGTGTAGGGACACTTGGATACTGCACACTGGCTACAGTTCCAGGCTCACTGAAAGGCCCTGTCTCAAAAACTAAAATGGAGAGTAACAGTGGAAGACAGCTAACATTGACCTCTGGCTTTCACATATACACACACATGCAGGCACACATGTACATTAACACACCCCCACACACCATATAAACAGAGAGTGGGGAGGGAGGGGGAAAGCCTATATATATTTAGACAGCAAAGAATTGAATAAAAAGATAAAGTACTCTCATTTACATAAACAGGAAGTATCTAATTGGTTGCTTTTATTTATTGTAGACCCACACTGAAGTCATTTCAGGTGAGAAAGTTATCTTAAATTTAAACAGCCCTTACCTCTCAATAAAGAGTTTTAGCTTTTCTCCAGGAAAATATCTGAATTTTTAGGGCTTTGATAATATGAGTGACAGATATTCCAAGGAAGACTCTTACATGCAAAGATGAATCTGAAGGTCTACGACTTGTTTGAGGTTTTAGATACACTGAGATTTCCAAACTGACACTGGTTAGACAAAACGTACATCAGCGGGGATCATTCAGGATCTGGCACATTCATGGTAGCCTTCTACAAGGCTCCACAAGGTATGAAAAAATCATCTGTCTCTCATAACTGGGCTTGCACTCTTGCTCTTTTGTGATAACACTCTCTCTTAGAGATGCAGAGATGAGCTTTTGAGGTGATCCTTTATGAAAACACTAGCTCTCATCAGGCAACCTCCTCATCTGAAGTTCCTTAGCTCTGAAGAACCAGACAGCCAGTCATCTCCATATACTCATTTACAGAAAAAATTCTCTTCTCTTCCTGGATAGCCCACTTGTAGACTCCACAAATCAGGAATACCAAAGAGTCCCAGCCATCTCTGCCTAGTGACTACATTTGCTTCTTCCCTGTTTGACCCAATGTTTTTCCAGGTCAATATTACAGGGGGACTCATTTCACTGTTGAATTGATAACCTCCCCCTTCCTTGTCATAGTATAGATCCCCAATAAATCGCCAGTACCACAATTTCATGACTGCATCTGTTTTTGAAAAAGAAGTAAATAAACAAAGGAAAAAACCAAACAAACCTCACCTTGCACCATTGCTAACTTCCTTGTTTCTTTTTTTCTTGTATCAAAAATCAAATCACCTTATAAACCTTACAATTTGCTCATGTTTTGTGTGTTCTCAGGAAGGTAATGGAGTCTTGTAAAAAGGAGACTGTGCATTGGTTTTCAGGCTGCCCAGACCCAAATAGTCACACACAACTATATCAATTGCAACATTGTTCGATCAATGGCTTAGGCATATTCCTAGCTAGATTTTTACATCTTAAGTTAACCCTTTTCTATTAATTTATATTTTACCATGAGACTCAAGGTTTGTTAGCTCTTGCTTCCTGGCTTGGCTTAACAGGGCATCTTCCTGACTCCGCCTTCTTTCCTCCTCTATCTCTGCTTGGATTTTCTGCCTTGCTATATTCTTCTCTGACATAAGCCAAAACAACTTCTTTATATTAATCAATGGTAATAAAACATATTCATAGCATACAGAGGAGAATCTCACATCATAGTCTTATAAAAATGTAACTATGTTTATATATTCTAAGTCCATGACTCCTGATCTCAAAAGGAAACTCAGTTCTCATGAAGCTTCTCTGTTTTGTGATGTTTGTGTTTCCATAACTTCCATTTCACTTTTTGTTCCAGACATCAATAACCCCTTTTCTCACATTTATTTTTGATGAAAATGAAAATGCATCTGTAAATGTCTTTATCCTCCTACAACCAAATATGTAAGACTCTTTTCATTAGGACAGATGATTTCAACCAACTTTTTGGATAGAGTTTGTCCCCACTTTTTCCTAAGCTATTTCATTTCTTATCTCATTTCTTATGTTTTCTTGAAGATTTCCTTCTGGCCATGTTATTTTCCTTTCTGGTAATGTCATTTCTTTTCTCTGTTTACTGGTATCCTATACCAGATTAATAAAATGTATAGCAGAGGCAAACATGTATTGGAAGAGGCAGTTCATAGGACTGGCCCAAACTGTGACTTGTAAAATCTTATTGTTTTGGTTCAAATGTTTGTTCTGACACTCACTATGTGAAGCACACCAATTTTCCACTCTATGATTCAGCATCCTCAGCAATGAGACAGAAGTTATAATACCCTTCATCTCAGAGGAATAAGTCATGATTTGCAAAGAGAATCAGGGAACATATTTACAGTATATCCTTGCCTATACTAATCAGAAAACAAATCATAGGAATTAGTAATCAAAAAAGTTTCATCTCAAATGACATTCAATTAAATGTTAAAAGAGAACAATCCTCCTTGTTTAAGTCTCTCTTAGATTTCTTTGCTTTCTCTACATAAAGTTTACAGATTATTCATGTCCTCATTTCCTGATAGTCCACCTCCTCATGCATTCAGACTAAATGTAATAGTTTGTTGGAGTCCTTTTTGAAAAGTAATCAAACCATGTGGATAAATCCTGGTCATTCTTCTCTGTCCTTGCTTGATCTCTCAGTATGCTCTACAGTTGGAAGCTTGCTATTTTTATTCTTTTTTATTATTAATGTGGTACCACTATTACCTGGCTTTTCTTCCTACAGATGACATCTTCTCTGTTTCTTTTGTGAGTTCTTCCTGTTCTATTTAATCTCTAATGAACACCTTTTCTCTTGGCTTAGTACTGGGTTTCCTTTTTCCTAATTACATACCTTTCCTAGATGTAACCTATCTTTGTGGTTTTAGATATCAATCCATAACTTTGGCCTCCCAATTTTAACTCCCCTTTGCCTTGCCAACTTACTTACAAAAACATGTGTGTATCCATCTTAGTTACTTTTCTATTGCTGTGATCAGATATCATAGCTAATTCAACTTATAGAAGAATTCATTTATTTTGGGATTTACAGTATCAGAGGGCTACAGTCAATGACTATTATTGTGGGGAACATGGAAACAGACAGGCAGATATGTCACTGGAGCAATAGCTAAGAGCTTACATTTTGACCCACAAGCATAACACAAATTGTTTGGGATTTTGAAACCTCAAAATCACCCTCAGTGGCATGGATCCTTTAACAATGTCGTACCTCACAATCCTTCCCAAACAGTTCCATAAACTGGGAACCAAGAATTCAAATATGTAAGCAAATGGAGGTCATTATCTTTCAACTTGTTATCCACTGAGATAGTCAAAAGA
Source organism: Ondatra zibethicus (assembly GCA_004026605.1). Taxonomy (NCBI): domain Eukaryota; kingdom Metazoa; phylum Chordata; class Mammalia; order Rodentia; family Cricetidae; genus Ondatra; species Ondatra zibethicus. The sequence continues at coordinate 10,467 of PVIU01024376.1, forward strand.
AACTCTTTCTCTACTCCACATATTACTTTATGAAGAGTCAGTCATTCAAGCATCAAACCAAAGAGCCATATTTGCTGTTTTGTTTGTAGTAGCTATATCAAACTTATTAACAATTTTTTTCCAAACCATAATTTTTCTTTCTCTGTCTAAAATATTGCAGGCACTTATCTTGATAAGAATGACCTCTCTTAGAGAACTTCCCCTCTATTTTCTTCAGGCATATTTTCCTGTTCACTTTCTCTCAATTTTGAAATTACATTTTTAATGTATGTCTTTCATTTTTCTCTCTGTGTCCACTCACCTAATTTTCACGGAACTGATGATGCTCATCATGTAGGTCTCAACTGAAGCATCACTGCTTTAGTAGGAATTCTCTCTGGGCAGTTATTTTGGTGTTCATTGCCAACCTTGATCATGATCATTTTTTCATAATCATAATATTTTCATTATGCGAGTTCACTGTATTTAGGTTCCTAATTATTTTTTGTCCATATTTAAGTGAAAGCTTCATGTAATAGCATTTTTCTTATCCTATGCTCTAATTTCTTCAGAGCCCATAAGTAAGGGATCAAAAAGAGTAAGGGATCAAAAATAAATAGATAAATCAAATTAATCAAAAGCGCTTCCATATTGTTGACTGATGCTCAGCAGAATTTATTTATCCCTGCCTTGTCTTTGTATTATTGACTCTTTGTTCAGCTTTTCTTTTTTCTTTTTGAATAAGACATTCTGTTTTTATAGTTGCGCTGGGTAAATTCTGCACCTAGATGGTCATGACTTTCTTTGATTGCAGTCTGGGTTTATCTCTACGGGTCACTCACATGTGTAACTCCAAGTTTTAAAACTTTTCTTCTGGACCTTTACAGAAATATCTGCCTTCAAGTTTGCTCTAGAGACCTTGACTTGGATGCCCTTTTTGTTTGCTTGAGGTAATGGGCTTTTAAGTTTCTATTTATTCAATTATTTACTTATTTGCTTATTTGTATATTTATTTATTGTTTCCCAGATCATTACAGTGTTAAGCAGAAATCTCAAGGACTGTTCCCAGAACAGGAATGAGTTATTTGAAAAATTATGTTTGGTTGTGTTTACATTGAGAGATCTGTTTGTGATGGTTGGTGTCAGGTATAAACTTGACAAAATCTAGAATACCCAGGAGACATGTGACTAAGCATACCAGGGCAGGATGCTCGTGGTTGCATCAACTGAGTTTGGAAAGCCTATGCCCTGCAGGTGGTACCATTTCCCGACTGGGGCCCTGGACTGTATAAACAAAGAGAGCATCCTGAAAAGGAGAATGAATTTACTACTCTGAGGTCTTCACTTTGAATCTAATGCAGCAGCCAGCTGCTTCAAGTTCCTGCTACCTTGACTTCTCATAGTAATGGATGGCACCTTGAACTGTGTGCCAAAATAAACACTTTCTCCTGTAAGTTGTTCTTGTCATTATATTTTATCACAAACATAGGAAAAGAGATGAAGACACGATTGTTTACGTTTCTGTCTTTACAAGCGTCTGTGAAGCTTTCGCAGTATATCCTATGGCAGCAGCATTGATTGTGTAGCAGCTCATTTCCAAGTGATAATCATAATAGATTTCTTCAGCTCAATGATATTTGCTACTTGACAGCATTTAAATAACAATCTTTTGACTCTTATTCAAGGAAACCAGGAGGGCTTTATAATTCAGGATCTACTATTGCTTTCCTTAACCATCTTATCAGGTGTCCCTATATTACATGTTTCTTGGATAGGTAGAGTTCAGGTGCCCTATGCCCCAAACTTCGAGGAGAGTACCTTAAGTATATATCTCAAGAAATCAGAGTCCTTTGGTAAGAGCTCCCATTCCTTGATCATGGAAATTGCTTCCTGTGAGCTAAGCACTGTTTGAAGGAAACAAAACTGTATAGACCCACACAGGGTCTCTCAATAATATGGAGAAGCCATTGTTAGAATGGCTCTTTTGAGAAGAAAGACATTGAGAATTTAAGAAAGTTAGCCAGTTAATCCAGACACAGAGAGTAAGTGGGAACAAATGAACATGTTTTGTTATGGTTGAAGATGAAGTGTCTCCCACAAGAAGCTTCTGTGCTTGAACACTTGGCTGGTCTCTGGGGGCACTGTTTTGTGGAATCTGTAGGAGATGAGACTGAGCCTTTGGAGAAGGGTCACTGGGAATGGACCTTCGAGACTCATAGCTCAGCCTTGCTTTCTTCCTGTTCTCTGATCCGGTCAGCTGTCACTCTGCCTTCCCTGGGATGGTACCAGTGATTAAAGTAAACAGTTCTTCTAATCTATTTTCTGTGTGGTTTTGTTTCCTTTATTTTTATTAATATAGTGCGTCTTCAAACAAATAACAGCAACAAAAATACAATCTCAATTTAACAAGTTTATATGAGGCATAGTTCTAATACTTTGCACAGGAAGCAAAATGCATCACAGAAACAAAAATAAGTGCATTGTAAGGAAGAATATGTAGATTAAAGTTCTGCTTTTCCCACTTAGTCCCTGACTACAAGGATTCTTAGTGCCTTAAAGTCTCTACTTCCCCATATGTAAAACAAGATAAGGTCTACTTCATAAGGCTGCAATGAATATTAAAGAAGGTAATTTCCCATGAAGTTTAGTATATAGCAGAAACAAAACCTTCCCCTCACTCCTTTCTGCGAGAAATATAACACAGTGCAGTGAATTATACACCAAATTATAGTAATTATTTATATAGATAAATGGTAGCATGTATCATTTTCTTTGCAGTGAAATAATAAACAAATAAGTAAAAATTTAAAAGTAGAGGCATAATATTATACTCACACAATGGACTGATATTCAGAAATAATAAAATAATGAACCATTTGATGCATATTATAACATGGAAAGGTCTTCAAAACATGTTGAGTAGAAGAGATAGATCTAGTAGAGTATTCATGGCTTGCTTTCATGCATACAAAGTTCCAGAATAGACAAAAGTGTTCCTATGTGTCGGTGCCTGGGAGGCACAGGGCTTTACAGGAGAACAGCATGACTGAAATTTCTGAGGGGTGGAAATGTCCTTTGCTTTGGTTAGGTTGATAGTTGTCTGAATAAAAACTCAGTAAGAAGAGTACTTAAAGTGAATTCGTACTGATCATTCCATTCATAAAAATATGTCTATGAAGACTTGCATGATTACAAAAGTCTAGTTGAGAGGTTGCAAAGGTCCTTAGGTATACGGACGTTAGAACAATTCTGTGCTGAACAGAACTAGGTATGTTATCTGGGGGAAGTAAGCAGGCATGCATGGCAGTGTTGGCCTAGTGATGTGGAAAAGGCCTTCAGTTATAATCTCAGGTTGATAACGAAGTCATCTAACTAAAGGGACCACAGCAAAGTTTCTTTGAGGAAAAATTTGTATGCATGGAGCTGTACTTTAGAAAGATTAGTCTGCCAATTACCCATCAAATAAATAGAAGACAGGCAAAATAGACATTGAGCTATGTGAGTAAATATAAGAAAGACTACAGGAGACTTTCATAAGACAATCAAGTGCTACTCATGGGTTTAAAAGTGATGTTTTTATCAAAAAAGTAATCAACTGTTGCTTTTTATTGCTTTCACCTCCTTTTCAATTTGTGAGGTAGTGAGCATGTCAATGGGTCTTGCTGGTTTCATCTGATGACACTGGCAGCTACTTAATTTTCCAGGCCTGAAGAATGGAAAAACACTCTAGTGTGTGGTGACAAACACACACACAGGCCCTCCTATCAGGCAGCTAGATGGTCTCCTTAACTAGTGTTTTTTTTATTTAATCGAGCTGCTACATGTGGGGGTTCAGTCAATCAATATACCCTCATAAAGTCTTGAATTTTGCTTTTAGAAGTTATTAGGCATGCAGTTCTGATGACTCCTAAGCAGTCTCTTAAAATGCTGATATATGGAGAAGAAATTAATTTAATTGATAAAAATAACACAAATTGGCCAATAAGTGTTGATTATGTACACAGAAGGCATAGAAAAATTTAGAACAATATAAACTAAAACTAAAATTCTATTGGCAGCTATTGCTCAAATACTTTATGTCACTCACCCAGACAGACCCTTCCCCCAGCGTTATAGTTTTTACTCTTCTAACTGTTGTCTAGTTGCATGCATCCACCATTCCTTATATACTTACAGGCTGGTGATCTATTAGTATGGTACAGAGGAAAGCTTGTTTCTTTGAGACTCGCATGTTTTGTACTGCAAGGCAAATCTGTATTCTGTAATTTCAAAGTATGCACAAACTTAGAACTCTTCTTTTGTATGTTTAATTGCACAGACAGAATCTCAGTTTCATGAAGATCAAGGGTCTGTAGTCTGTCCATCTTTATCTTTCCCTTTGGTGCAGAACCCTTCATTGGCAAGTTCACATGTGGATTCTGATTGAATATGGCATCCATATTAAGCATGCCAAGGTACTTGGGAAAATCATTTCCTATCACATCTTCATCTGCTTTCAGTATGTGAGGCACACATTACCAACCTGATCTGGCTAATAATTACTCTCCAGCAGGCCATTATGACTTAAGAGTTCTTGCCTATGTAAATGGACAGCAGTGGTCATGAGGTTGTGCTAAATTACCATTTTTGATCTTGACATTCAGCTTCAACTTGCAAAATTCTCACAAGTAAACCCCTAAATCCTCCAAGTGGGCTATCTCATTCTTTCTAATTAATCTTTTGTAAAATATCATCCAGACGTTTACTCTCTTTCATGTAGTTTGGTTTCTTGAGTGTGTTATTCTGTGCATGATTTAAAATTACTATCTATAAGAAGACAACTCCGGAGTTTGTATCTGTTCTCTAGACTGTTCTTTAACCATAGGCTCCTATAGTAAATGTATTTTCTCCATTGGAAACACTTACAGATACAACAATTGTAATATTCCTGAAACAAAATTCTTATTTCTGTTTGCGCTTGCCCCTTCCATGGAACAACTGCATCTGCTTGAAGGGATTCCTTATCACTACCCTTCTCATTGTTATATCCACATTACAAGTGAAACCAATAAGTCATTCCTACCTACTTTCAAGGTAATTCTAGAATGCAATCCACCTTGCAATCCTGGTACTATTTTTAATTTTGTCTAACGTAACATCAATTCATGCCTGGTTTTCTCATATTCTTCCTTCATCATTATGTCTGTTCAAACTTTACTCAGCACAAAGAATGGTGCCTTTGGGAACCAAGTACTCATAAAAGAAGCTGTCATCTCATAGAGGTTCCAATATGTCAGACACATTTCTCAATGTTTTTCCTACGTCTTTGAGAATTTGTACAATGTGTTTTTATCATATTCACACAGCCCTCCACAACTCCTGGAAGATTCACCTTCTCTTCCATACCCTTCCATTGTTGATACTTCTTTCTTTGATTTAGAGCCATTGAGATCAAGTTTTGCTGCCCATATATTCTTGGATGTGTGGTCTTCTGGAGCTTGGTTGATAAAACAGGGCTATAAACAGAAAACTGACTCTCCCTCTCAATTACCAACAACTCTTCAACTTGGGTGAATGGATCTCATGTTTACTCTTTCTGTCCATGCTAGGATTTTGTCTGTGTTGAGCTTGTGAAGGATTTGCATATGCTGTCATGGCAACTGTGTCATGACATTCCCCACTGTGTCGGAGAAGCTCAGTCTTTTAGGAATCATCTACCATCACTGGCTCTTCTATTTTCTGATCCCACTCTACAATGATTCTTGAACCTTCAAGAAGAGGAATACATAACTGATTTCCCATTTAAGTAAAAGAATTCCTCAGTCTTTTATTCTCTGCATCTTGACCTGTGGTAGGGCTCTGTGTAAATCTCTAACTACTGCAAGTAGAAGCTTTTCTGACAGGGCTTGAGAGATGAAATGATCTATGGATATAATATTTTTATCCAACAGATTATTTTTTATTTCTTTATAAATAATACCAATCAAAATTTCTACTTCCTCCCCTCCTCCCACTTCCCTCCCACACCTCCCTCCCCCTCCAGTCCTAAGAGAGGGCAGGGTACCCTGCCCTGTGGGAAGTCCAAGGCCCTCCCCCCCTCCATCCAGGCTTATGAAGGTATGCATCCAAATAGAATAGGATTCCAAAACGCCAGTACATGCAGTAGAGACAAATCCCAGTGCCATTATCATTGGCTTTTCAGTCTGTCCCAATTGTCAGCCACATTCAAAGAGTCCAGTTTGATCCCATGCTCATTCAGTGTGCCTGACCTAACGAGAGCTCACCAAATAATATTTATTCTTAAGGAGTACATTTAATACTATGTCTGTTTAGAAAAATGTTAGTAGTTGGTTCTCTCCTAGGAATTATGACCAACATAGCCACAAATTTTTTGGTCCTGATAATGATGTCAGGTGTGGTTTTCATCTTGTGGAACAAAACTTTTATCCAATTTAGAAAGAGGTTGTTTACTCTTTCGATTTTCATGCCACTACTGCTCCAGTAGGAATGTCTTTCTAGGTCAGCAACTCTCAGAGTTCAAATCTGGTTATTATTGCTGATAACGTTTCTCCTCTAGTGGTGTACCTAGCACCTCTATGCTACGAAAGCTAGGCAGAAGCGGGTGGTCCTTTCAGGTCACTACCAACTTGATTTCTCCATGTTCTGTGACTCATGTATATGTTGATTTCAGCAGTAGGGCTCTTATTGCCAAGTCTGGGAAAATGACCAATAGCACTGGCAAAGGTCTGTACCATTTAGGGGTCCATGGGACCTCCCAGGTCAAAAATTTCAAAAGATAAACCATTCTTGGCACTGCACTTTTTATTTGTTAGCCTAGGTATTTGTTATCCAAGGGACATTTTCTTCCTGTTATAGGGTAACTCACTTTAAACTTGTTATATAGAAGCTTCTAAAGTTGTATGTTTCTATATAATTTTTAAAAAGGGTTTTTAGTGTTAGTAATTCTTCCCTCATCCTCTCTCTGCCCTGCCCTCCAATCCCTAATTCTAATCGAGCCCTTTCCTGTTCCCTTATTCCCCTTTGAAGTTTTATGCCTGTGAGTTATATCCCCACTTCGCATGCCAGCCCTTCCTTCATGGCTCATTGCTAACTTCCTTTTCTCTTTGATTATCACTAGTAGATCTTACATATATGAAGTTTCAAAGCTAACAGCATGAAATGAAAAAAACAAACAAATAAACAAACATGTTTTTCCTTTTGCCCATTTCTGGGTCTGGGTTACTTCATTCAGAATTATTGTTCCCAGCTTCATCTATTTACCCACAGATTTCATAAATATTTAAGGCAAGAAATAATTCAATTTTCCTTAGAGGAACTCAATAAGTCAGATGTTTACTATTATCTGTGTTTTAAAGATGAGGAAACCAAAGCCCAGGGGAAAAAAACATTCCAAATTTTTCTTCAGGAAATGACGTACTCAAAACTTGACTCAAGTTGGCTGAGATAATGTCACTGATTGTTCTTAAATCCAGGGACCAATTACTAACATTAGCACTAATTCAAAAATGACAATCATATAAAAATCATATACTTTGAACTCTGGATATTAGGAAGTAGAATTCTAGAAATACTATGTATGACGATAGGTTTTAACTGTCAATTTGACACAACCTAGAATTATCCAGAAAAGGGGTCTTAAGGAAGAATTATCTAGATCATGTTAGCCTGTGGGTCTGGTTGTAGTGTGTTATCGTAATCATTAACTGACATGGCAGGATTCACATCAAATATGGTGGCACTTCCTGGTAATGACCCAGATGAAAGGATATGGAAGAAAAAAAGCTTTGCTTTCATTGTTTGCTTGGCCTTCAGTATTACTGCTAAGTTTATCTGGCTTGCTCCTACCACTGCAAATTCCTTCAGTGATATTAGAACAAGCTTATTTAGAAATCCAACACGGACCGAAGACCCAAAGGTATCCAAGAATCCTCTAGACTTTTGGTGCCACACTGGGACTGCTGAGACAATGAGCCTTTTTTGAATTTAGCAACTAACTAATTAGTTCCCTGCCATTCCAGTGTGAGTCAGGTACTGTTATACTACTAAGACTTTATTCTGTAATTCAGTTTAATAAGTCCTCTTGTAAAGTATGCTAATGCTATCTGTTTAGTTCCTATAGAGAACCCTAACTAATACAGCATTATTCCTACAGTTCCTATTTACAAATCAAGTAGCTACAGTTAGTCAGACCGTGTGACACACTTCCATAGTGATCTCAGATTTTCAACTAAATAACAAAAGTGCAGCAATCTTATTCCCTTTTTCTTGTTGTTGAATGCAAATCTTTGGGATGGGCAGTCTGAGTGACTCACTAATTACTATGATGTATATTTAATAAATATTGGTTAGATACTTAGAGTAATCAATCCTGATCCTTTAATAGTCACCTCTATAAATACAAAATATGTCCTCTTTTGCCTCCCTCATTAAACATGTACTCTAGTATTCGGATCAGGGATTTGTAGACCCACTTGTGAATGACTTGGTAATTTTATTATCAGCTTCACAAAACCTATAAATTAATTTATGTCTCTGGTAAAATGACCACAGATAAACTTTCAGGGACCTTTGGGTCGCCTAAGAATAGCACATCCATAAATGTTCAATGCACTCATGCCAAGGAGGATCACTGTGTTGTGCTTAAATTGGCAACAATGGGACAATTGTAATCACTCTCTGACCACTTTGGGTGTTTTGAGACTCATGTGATAACCTATTTTTTCTCCCTTTGCCCTTGAACCTGTTGGGCTACTAGAAATTATTCCTTTTGAAAAGATGACAATCAAGAAGCCTTGAAATAAATTAGCAAAAGCAAAACCAAAGCATGGGGTGTCTTAATAATAAGGCCCCAGTTGAATCTGACATTAGATGACAACACATGCAGAGTATGAAGAGAACTGGGGAGGACGTCTCTCTTGTTTCTCAGAAATGAAGGCAGTTCACGACAGCTGGCACTAAATTCCATATTGCAGGGAAAATAGTATCAACTATAGGTGGCATATTTACACTTGTATTATTTCTTTATAAAATATCCATAGCCGTCTTAAGAAATAGAATTAATATTAAATACTCCATTGGCTGAATCCCATGTAGACACTAATGTGAATCTGAAAAGAGCTTGCATTTGGTAAGCAATTTCGAAGGGTTCTTATATTTCATTTTTCATAGTATAAAAAGTGTGGACCTCATTCTTATCTTATTCTCCTTTCTTAGTCCATTCTATATGCTTTGACTATAAATAAATATGTTGATATAATTCATGGAAAAGTTGACATTATAGATCAATTGTCTTAATTTTTTTTTTTTGTCTGCTGGGTTGTGGTGCCACATGCCTTTAATGCTAGCACTTGGGTGGCAGAGGCAATTGAATCTCTGGGAGTTTGAGGCTAGCCTGGTCTACAAGAGCTAGTTCCAGGACTGGCTCCAAAGCTGCAGAGAAACTCTGTCTCAAAAGAGAAAAAAAAGTCTTTGTCTGCCTGGATAGATAATCATAAAAAAAAAGAAAATTAAAACAAGTGTTACCATCAAATCTGCGCATGGTTGCAATGATCTAGTTTGACAGCTTCAAACTAGTTCACACATCCATCAACTTTATATTTGAAATTTCTTTCTAGTGTTTAGCTCATTAATATTATTACTCATCATTAATTATCTATAATATGTTAATAATTGATAATAAGAAGCAATCAAAGCTCTGTTTTCCTGCAATCCACCTTGGTATCTCCCTGTTCAATTCTATTCTTATTTATGATGAGATTCTGTCTCCCTCTGTTTGTCTGTCTCTGTCCCTCTCTCTCTCTTCCTTTTTTTTGCCACTGCTGGATTCATACTATTCAGCGTAAAATCAAACTGGAAACTATTTTCTAATTTTCATCTGATATACTACTTCTCTAACAAATCCAATGTTAACCTGAATTGTCTGTTACCCTAAGTTACAAGCAATCCTATTCAATTTAATGTGACCTGTTGTTTGCTTGGACATACTTTTTACGACTTATCAGTCTCTTGTAAGAATAAAATAATTCTGTGTTCTAGGAATGGTTCTTTCCAGTGTAGACTCCGAGAAAAATTCCATAGCCACAATAGTCCAATATATAAGGTCCACAGTTCATCAAAAATATACCCTAACCAACCTTCAGGCAATCATGAAAACAATAGAACATTACAATAAGGGAAAAACTTTCTAAAAGTGAGACAATTAATTATGCATTCAAGTCAACTTGGAAATACCCCAAAGCCTAAATTATACAGATAAGTTGTCTCAGTTTTGTTTTATGTGAGACCCCATTTTGGATGGGCTTTATGATTGAATTCAAAGATTGCATGCTGTTTTCTGAGTGAAGGAAAGGTCTTAGTTGTATGGTCATTATTACCTGAAAAAATTCTGGGTTCTACCAGACACACACAAGCAGAATTCTTTCACTGGCTAAGTTGCTTCACATATGATCTCACACACATGTGACAAAGAGATTTCTCAGAATATGTATATTATAACCAGTAAAGGTGGTAGGGTTTTTCTTGATGGAGGCAGTTTAGAAATAACAGGAAAAGTACTTTCCGAGGCATTTACAGAAAAAAATAAACTTTGAAATGCTGGTTTTAAAGCCACCACAATGAATCTGTGGAAAAAGTACTTGCTCGTCAGGTTCATAATCTAAGTGTGATCTTTGGAACCTGTGGTGGTAGGAGAGATCAATTCCCACAACTCATCCCCACCACTCAATAAGTAAATAAATAGACAACAGGAATTACAAAAATGTCCTGTTTTCCTTCCTACCCCAGTAATAGTCTATGAAGCAATGCTGTCTACATTTTTTGCTTCCAATTTTCTGGATAGCCACTTATTAGCTGTTTACTTTCATTGTTATCCAACTTATTTTTCTAATGTCATTTACTATGTTAGATTGTAACAAAATAACAATCTTTATTCTTTACCAAGCTATTGACATACACTTTTTCAATAATTGTGGAGTCCTGTTACTAATGAGAACTGTGTTTCTCTGCCTATTGGCTCTGTCTGGCTATGAAGTTTATATGTTGTTGATGTTGTAGTATTAGAAGGTAACAAGTAAAATGAACCTTTAGAAATGCTCTGATATTGGGTTTCTCTTCTTGTAACCTTGACTTTACATGAGAATAACATTTCTGGATGAAGCTGCTCATCCAGAAAACACTATGAAACACACAACTAGGCTTAGTGAACCTGTACTGGTAGAACCTGTCTGACCTCAACTATTTCACAACAAAATACTTGAACCACTAGCTGTTACAAAAGTAGGTAACTGAATGTGTGGAATTATCATATTAGACACTTAATAACTATTGCTTTGAGTTTATAACCAGCAAAATGGCCATCTATAACAAAATGATAGAAACTGTAGAAGTAGAACATGAATTAGGTAGGATATAGAACTTTAGGCAAAATGTTGAAAGTATATTATCATTTCTGTTACTTTTATTAGAAACTTTAAAATACTGAAAGAAGTTTAGGAAAACACTAAAGCAAATGATGGGCCTAATTTTGATGGAACATTTTGTCCGTAAAATGTTTGGTTCATGTCTTTCATCTCTCCAAATAGAAAAAGAGTCTTTAATTTAGAAAAATGCTTGGAGTGAAGATTAATTGTCTAACTGTTAGAAACTTGGACTCAGAAAGAAGATCAACAATTGCATGTGGTTACAAGTCCCATTGAAAAGACCTTTGAGAAAGGGTAGCTAACAGACTGAATTATACAAAAGGTTATCTAGGAAGGTTAAGATTAACCAAATATGAAAATTATGATAATTAGATATAAGTTGTATTAATATAGATAGATATTTACTAGCCATCTAATTCTTATAATTTAAAAATTGACCCATAATATATACTAACTATATTTCAAGTAGCCACATTTAATTAGTGGATCTCTTGTTGAGTAAAATAGATATTTAAGCAGGTAATATTTCTGATTTCACTAGATCTGGGTAGTTGGCTAGGTTTATCATACTGAGTATGATTCTCTTCTTGCTGAGTGGGTCTTAAATACAATTAGAATGCTGTTCCTTATCACAAAGGTATATGTGCCACTATTGGACTGTCAGAGTTATCGTGATAGTCTGGCTCATTGTTGTGGTTCATAGGCATCATAGTTGGGTACAATGTAGATTGCATGTGTATGTATACATTATATGTTTTACATATATTACATGTACAACATATATATATATATATATATATATAGGGGGTATATATATATATGGGTTGTGGGTGTGTATACAACAGCAGTAATGAAAAACAAGAGGACAAGATTTTGAAATAGGACAAGGAAGACTATATAAAAGAGTTTGGAGGGAGGAAAGGGAAGATAGTTCTAATGAATAAAAAAATAAATTTTACCTTAATAATAGTGAGTTATATTAGACAATACTGGAAAAGCCATTCAGAAAACCTTAGGAAATGTCATAGACAACTTGGTAGACAGTATGTATAATTTTACCTATACAAAAAGAAAGGCCTATTTCAACCTAGTATACTAAAAGCTCTTGTTACTGTTCAACATTTGATGAAAATTGTAGGTTATCATCTCCATAAGAAGATAAGAAATTACAGAACATATTTGAGTAAACTCATATGAGTTCAAGCTAAAGCAGATGCTCTTTAGCAACCTAGAATATCAATATTCACAATCGTATCTACATCATTGAGGATTGGTCAGCATCAATGGTTGACTTCCTGTCAATTAATTTTAATAGGTAATTCTTAAATTTTAGCGAGGTCTCTGTAACATATATTTCTGACCATCTGTTTTAAGAAGGCAGCTTGTTGGTTCCCAGCTGCTTGGCAGCTGAGACCTGAAATAACCACACAGAAATTGTATTAATTAAATCACCACTTGACCAATTAGCTCTAGCTTCTTATTGGCTAACTCATACATATTAATTTAACCCATTTCTATTAATCTATGTATCGCCACGTGCTGTGGCTTACTGGCTAAATTTCTGGCCTCTGCCCCTGGTGGCGACTCCTTGGCTACTCCCTGACTCTGTCTCCTTTCTCCCAGCATGCAGTTTAGTTTGCCTTGCCTACCTAAATTCTGTCCTATCATGGGCTCAAGACAGTTATTTATTAACCAATAATGTTCAAAGCATTAAGGGGGGAATCCCACATCACCTCCCCTTTTGTGTTTAAATAAAAAGGAAGGTTTTAACTTTAACATAGTAAAATTACATACAACAAAACTGTTATCAAGTAAGAGTTATAGTTACAATAGTTATATCTACTTTATATTTTATCATAACTAAATAAAAATAAAACTATATTTATAACTATAAATTCTTCAGCTCCATCAAACAATCCAGAAGGATATAATATTACCTAAGTTCTAAGCTTTTAAAACATTTAAATGCCATATTCTGTAGTCTTTGAAAGGTTTGAAGAACACCTATTTAACTAAAATATATCTCTATATATCTAGAAAACCTAACTAACGTGACTACAAGCTTGACTATTATAGATGACTCTCTATTAACCTATATTACACTTTGAAATGAGCTGCACTAACACAATACCTTAATCAAGATCAGAAATATATATACAAAATGTCACAAAATTAACCTTAAATTTGTATCAATAAACCAAAAGTCATACCAATGCCAAATATTCATCTCTATATTATATCCCCCTTTAAATGTAAGCAAACATTTATAAACAATATTTGGAAATATGGGTGTAGTTCTCTAGACTACTTCTTCCTGATTGGAGGCACTGTTAATCATATCTTTCATGATGTAGCCTGTGTGCTAGGTTCATCTCAGTCAACAACCATTATATCCTTTACTACTTGTATGACTGGTTTTCTTATTGGCTTCTACATGGCTACCTTAATGGTCACCGTCAGCTTCTTTGAAGTTTGGGTTTTTAGTTTCTTTCTCCTTAAATGCAACTTCCATTAATTTCTTAACCATATCTTCATTCCATGCATGCGGAGACTTCTTGGGGTTGTTTCTATTCCTTTTCCTCTAGTCTTATCTTAGTAGTTAATAATATCTGGTTCCTAATTTTTAGTGGCAATGCCAGGATTTACCCCTATGCTAGAATATTTAATCATCAGTGCATTATTTAACACCCATGTACCATGATTATATACATCAATGAGAATTCCTTATCTTTACTCCTAAATTTTTACCACATTTTATGTTTTCTAGCTCAGTGTGTCAAGTATCACTGAAATATTAGCCCATTCTAGCACCATGGTAGGTTAAAACTTTTCCTCACTTCCCATATCTAACCTACTACAAAACCCTGTCAATTATACTCCTTACTATATTTACTTGAACTTGCATCAGCCAAACTCTCTAAGTGCTTACCTGCCATTTTTGTCACTTTTAAGCTTTGACAGTTTCATTCAGACACATACTAAGCATGGAAGGCTGCTTACCGGAGTATGGGTAACTTGTTACTGACTATACCACTGAAAAGCATGTCACTCCTCTTCCAGCATTCGTTAGCTATGATAGTCCTCCAGGGAGGAGTAGGGGCTCATGAGTCTATCTTCCACACGTGATGAAACATTGCCAGGACCTGTCTTGTGCCAGTAACTGTAACTACAGCTTCTGTGAATTCATGACTGCAACTATTATGTCATATCTACCAGAATTATCTGTTATGACTATTTATATTGAACACCTTTAAAAACAGTTGTCATCTATTTGTGTTCCACTTTTTATTTTTTTTAATTTTTTTTATTTTTTTACATTGTTTTTTTTTTCCATTCAAAAACATTATTAAAGAAATAACATTTTTTCCTTTCTTCCCCTTCTCCCGGTCCCCTCCCGCTACCCCCCCACCCCTCGTCCCTCTCCCTTCTTCCTTGAAAGAGGGCATGGTGCCCTGCCCTGTTGGAAGTCCAAGGCCCATCCCCCTCCCTCCCGGCCTTGGGAGGAGTGCATTCAAAAAGACTCGGTTCCCAAAACGATAATACATGCAGAATAGATAGGTCCTGGTGTCATTGTTGTTGGGTTCTCCATCTGCCAACTTTTGCTGCCACATTCAGAGAGTCTGGTTTGATCATATGCTCATTCAGTCCCAGTCCAGCTGGATTGGTGCGCTCCCATTAGTTCAGGCACACTGTCTCAGTAGGTGGACCAGCCCCTCACGGTCCTAACTTCCTAACTCATCTTCTCCCACCTTCTGCTCTTCACCTGCACCTTGGGGGCTCAATCCATTGC